>JAWZYT010005088.1:0-139848 GCA_034508575.1 Petrolisthes manimaculis | reverse complement strand
GAAACACTGAATCGTTTGTGCTGGAGTAGTTTGGAGGTTCATAGAGCTCCAGTAAGGGCCAAGGAATCTATCTATCTATAACCTAGTAGAGAGTTTAATCCAGGAGAGAGAAGCCTCAGGAAACACCGTGATCCAACATTACCCAGACCTTCAGTGTAATGGACGACAAGTTACTAGGGAACTCTTGATTGTAGGACACACACACACACACACACAGCCACACACACACACACACACACTCACACACACACACACACACACAGCAGAGAGAGGTTGAAATAAGCAGCTACAGACACACATACATAACTGTAAGAGGCTAAAGTCAGTAGTTACAAATGTACAGTTGCCAAATAAAAGTATTGCGACAAATCTTGATAGAACTTTAACCCTAATAATATCCACAACTATTTGTAGGGACTATAAGCATGTATAACAGAGGGAAATATACATATCCTTCTGTAATACATACTTATAATACCTACAAACAACTATGGACATTAATATATTTAATTAATGTTGTATCAATAGTTGTCACAATACATTTTTTGGCAACTATACCAGACAACAGTATACTGCGACAGACAACAGAAATACCGGTACAGACAAAAATACACTGCAACTGATTCCTCCAAACTATTCCAAGCAACAGAACACCATTACTTTTGTTCTTCTAGCCTTGTTTCCTTGCATATTCTGGAGGAATCGAGGCATCCAATGTACCAAACAAAAAATTACCACCTTAAGATGGTAATGTCAATCTTGATATATGGTTACAGGCGACGGTATAGAGGACACTGTCTGTATAGCTGTAACACACACACACACACACACTTGCCCCCATCATCTCTCTCTCTCTCTCTCTCTCTCTCTCTCTCTCTCTCTCTCTCTCTCTCTCTCTCTCTCTCTCTCTCTCTCTCTCTTTCGTCCACACACACACACACACATTACGACATGCAAACTGGCACTCAGGACAACAAGTGTTAAATGAGGGAATATTCCACCAGCCATGGCACCAGTGAGGGACTCCACTTTGTGACACGTGGCAGTTCTGTGATGATTTAACTATTCCTTCCTTCCTTCCTTTCTTCATTATTCCTTCCTTCCTTCCTTTCTTCCTTTCTTCCTTTCTCCCTTCCTTCCTTCCTTCCTTCCTTCCTTCCTTCCTTCCTTCCTTCCTTCCTTCCTTCCTTCCTTCCTTCCTTCCTTCCTTCCTTCCTTCCTTCCTTCCTTCCTTCCTTCCTTCCTTCCTTCCTTCCTTCCTTCCTTCATTCCTTCATTCCTTCCTGCCTTCCTTCCTTCCTTCCTTCCTTCCTTCATTCACTCATGTATCAAAATTTTCCTCTGTGACACGTGGCAGTTCTGTGATAATTTAACTATTCCCTCCTTCCTTCCTTCCTTCCTTCATTCATTCATTCCTTCATTCATTCATGTATCAAAATTTTCCTCTGTGACGTGTGGCAGTTCTGTGATAATTTAACTATTCCTACTTTCCTTCCTTCCTTCCTTCCTTCCTTCATTCCTTCCTTCATTCATTCCTTCATTCATTCATTAAAATTTTCCTCTATGACGTGTGGTACTTCTGTGATAATTTAACTATTCCTTCCTTCATTCATTTTACTCATATATTCATCAACATTTTCATCTTCCACAGTATAGGGGAACAGGCTTTCTACCCATCCCAATCCTGTACCCCTATTCCCGCACCCCCCTCAGTCCCCCCCCCAAAGCCTGTCTCCTATTCCCGCACCCCCCTCAGTCCCCCCCCAAAGCCTGTCCCCTACTCCCACACACCCTTAATATTGCTAATATGACCTAATAGTTGCATTCTGAACCAGTTTCTATCCTAACAACATACATACATACATACATACATACAATACAATACATACATACATACATACGTAATTTACCATATGAGAACTATATCTGTCATCTCTGTATTAAAATTGTATTACAACATAAACTATAGCTAATACATACATACATAATATACGTAGGTGGAAATTAATCGAATTTATGCCGCTGACTGTACATAACTAAATAAATATACAGTATATAATTTTTATGTACCCATGTGAGTACTCAGTTATATACCATTACATCCCTTCTGTCCCTCCTTTCATTTTATTTCCTTCTTGTTTGCTGTCACACCTCTCTCTCTCTCTCTCTCTCTCTCTCTCTCTCTCTCTCTCTCTCTCCTTTTATTTCCTTCCTGTTTGCTGTCACACCTCTCTCTCTCTCTCTCTCTCTCTCTCTCTCTCTCTCTCTCTCTCTCCTTTTATTTCCTTCCTGTTTGCTGTCACACCTCTCTCTCTCTCTCTCTCTCTCTCTCTCTCTCTCTCTCTCTCTCTCTCCTTTTATTTCCTTCCTGTTTGCTGTCACACCCTCTCTCTCTCTCTCTCTCTCTCTCTCTCTCTCTCTCTCTCTCTCTCTCCTTTATTTCCTTCCTGCTTGCTGTCACACCTCTCTCTCTCTCTCTCTCTCTCTCTCTCTCTCTCTCTCTCTCTCTCTCCTTTTATTTCCTTCCTGTTTGCTGTCACACCTCTCTATCACCTTTTTCTGGCGCTATAGGACCTCGATGTTGCCAAGCCTAATATCCATCAATTAAAATTAAATTATACCATTACATTCCTTCTTACCACCTTCATTCATACATTATCATACACTATCATTCATACACTATCATACACTATCATTCATACATTATCATACACTATCATTCATACACTATCATGGATACACGTAAGTAATTTTTATAGATACAATTTACTAGACAATTTAATTATATGGATATAGTAATGAGGCCAGCAATACACACACAGACACACAAATACGGAACTTTCACTTTCACTTTACATACCTTAGTCACTCAGTCCATTCAAAGTCCGTCTGCTTCCCACTAGACAGACAGACAGGCTATATATATGGTGTGTGTTGGGTGTGAGCTGATTCCTGGAAGAGTAAACCAAAATTAAGGTCAATCGTGTGTACAATTTCAATGTAGCCTTTACAGTCAAACACCACAAACTTTAACATATGCGTATACTTGAGACCTACATCCTAATAAGACTATAGCTGAACAATGTGATGGTGACTATAATGGAAGAGTTTCCATCACCGTGTGTCAGATATCACCAACATCCTTAGTCTGGTTACATCCCAGTTTGGTACACAGATAATACATCTGGTTACCAGCCAAACTATATAAGCACCAATGGATATGCTTTTACAACTGTTGTGTGTATATATATATATATATATATATATATTTATATATAAATCTACAATTTAATAATTATAATTTGGGTCTCATTATTATGTAAAGCATATAACATTTCTTAATAACAAACATTCTTCTTCTTGTTAACAATACTGGTGAATGTTCTGGCAACACTGGTTGGTCTGTGTGGTTGTTAAGACAACGTACACCTGATGGGTGACGCCCAGACTGACCCTTAAAGTAGACTGCAAGGTGATCCCTGCTTCACCAGACTGTACTACTGCACCACCGTGTGTGTGTAGGAGATAACACCATATTCAGTTAGGAGGGACAACCTGCTTATACACTAGATTTAATTTCCAGAAGGGCGTTACCTCCTTCACCATCATCCCCTAAGATTCCGTACATTGACATGAGTTGAAATTAAGACACACAAACAGATAAGACATGAAGACAAATCAAACTGTGAACCAAGTCAGAAGGAAGAACTACTTGTGTTATACAAATACAGGAATTGACGTATCTCACTTTCTCATCTAAATAACATATGGGTGAAGATGATATGGCTGTGTGGGATGGGGTCGTCTCTGTATACATACATCTTCACCGTGCGTGGCTGAGAGAGATGAGATGTGTGTTTGGGCAGGACCCTCACTGACTACCCACTACCCACTACCCACTACCCACTACCCATTACTGGCAGCAGGGTAATGGTGGGTGTGAAGGCGTAACCACCCTGCCCTTCCAATACGGTCTGGGCTACCTTTTGTGTGTATATAAGACCTTTTGTTGTAATCTATCTATCTATCTATCTATCTATCTATCTATCTATCTATCTATCTATCTATCTATCTATCTATCTATCTATCTATCTATCTATCTCTCTATATATATATGTGTGTGTGTGTGTGTGTGTGTGTGTGTGTGTGTGTGTGTTCCTTACAATTGCAGGAATTGAATATATTATAACACTAAATTTAGCGAGGGGAGTTTTCTGTGACTGACTATAAAAAAAAAAAAAAAAAATAATGGTGAGCATTGGAGTTGGTAAAGTGACGCTCTTTACCAACAAAATGGAAGCTATATATTTTAAACCCATTATGCGACTCTCAGTTCCGACTCTCTCTCTCATCCGAAACACCTGCCATCAACCCTTACTCTTACTGGCAGGTGTTTCGGATGTGAGAGTAGGAGACTGTATGTATGTACCTGACAATGCTACAATTATTATCCGCCCACTCAGGACAGGTTGGTGGTGAGTACAGGTTACTCTCGCTGGCGGGGAGACAAGGTGTGCTGTCCCTAGCCACGACCCACGACCCCCACTCTCTCTCCATCAAAGGGCCATCAAATATTTTAAAACTACGGGTGTCAGGAGTATTCAAAGAGCGAGGCAGATAAATACTGTATTCTGAGTACAACACATAATAGAACCTAAAAATAATAATAAAAATAATTAATGAGTTGGGCAGTATACTCTGTTCAAAATTTGTGTTCCACTAGCCTCTATCTATCTAGCTATTTCTATCTGTCTATCTATCTAGCTTTTTCTATCTATCTATCTATCTAGCTATTTCTATCTATCTATCTATCTGTATCTATCTATTTCTATCTTTCTATCTGTATCTATCTATTTCTATCTATCTATCTGTATCTATCTATTTCTATCTATCTATCTGTATCTATCTATTTCTATCTATCTATCTATCTATCTATCTATTTTTATCTATCTATCTATCTATCTATTTCTATCTATCTATCCAACTATCTGTATCTATCTATTTCTATCTCTTTATCTATCTATTTGTATCTATCTATTTCTATCTATTTATCTAACTATCTGTATCTATCTATTTCTATCTATCTATCTAACTCTATCTATCTAAGCATAAGAGGCCAAAAGGAACACAAGTTTTGAACAGAGTATAGTAACTCAGAAATGATAGGAGAAATCAGAACAGACAAAGAGACCCAAGAAGAGACGAGATTAAATAGTAAATAGAATTGGACTTGTGGGGTTGAATTTGCTGACATGCAGATGATAAAGGAAGCCAGAACAGACCACAATACCAAAGAACAGACAAGATTAAAGGGGTGTGGGAGTAGGGGACAGGCTTGGGAGGGACTAGGGAGGGTGCGGGAATAGAGGGACAGGCTTGGGGTAGGTAGAAAGCCTGTCCCCCTATTCCTGTAACCCCCTAACCCCCCAAAACCCCCTCCAAGCCTGTCCCCCCTACTCCTGCACACCCCCAGTCCCCACCCAAGCCTGTCCCCTATTCCCACACACCTTTAAACAATAAATAGAACTGGGCTTGTAAAGTTGAATATGGTAACATCAGACAAAGAGGAGAAGAGGAGAGTATGTGTGAAGACCCTCGTCCTAAAGTGACCTATACCAAAGGTTGATGGTGTTCATAATGAAACCTATTACTTTTATACGTTGCCATTAAGCAATAACATACATACACGTTAATGGAACATATATATTATCATTTCGTCGAGTTTAAACCAGCAATATAGGAAGACACTCTGTCGTACATTTTACACCGAGAAATGTGTAGTGTTAAAACTTTATTTACATTAAATAACTAATGTGACCATCGGGTTTCGAAGCTGCATTTACATTTTACAGTTTAGTCTCGCTATTCATTTATATAGCCTGTTACCTGTAGACTCAATAAATGTTGTGTTGTCATCGTTTGGTATGCTTATAACGAGCTATAGGAATAAAGTACTGCTACAAAAGAAAGGAAAGTGAAAAAAGACGTAATTTGTTGACAGGCAGACAGTAAAATATTATTACTATCTGCTTGTCAACAATCTACAACTTTTTTTACTCACTTTCATTCCTGTTGTATTTATTTCACAAGTAGCGAGGCGTACCAGCTTCAACTGTACTTATGTTTCAAATCCAGTGTTCACCATGTGATATGTGATCGTGTATGAAAATAATAATTGGAGGCTTCTGCTGATTCCTCCTGACTATGCCACGAAACAAGCTCCTTCCCTATAGGTGGTGTTTCGTGGCAATATTTGAAGGACTCATGTACCTCCAATTTTCTGACTACATCACAGGGTCCATTAAGATAAGAGAGAAAGAGAGAGAGAGAGAGAGAGAGAGAGAGAGAGAGAGAGAGAGAGAGAGAGAGAGAGAGGAGAGAGAGAGAGAGAGAGAGAGAGAGAGAGAGAGAGAGAGAGAGATTATACACAGTACAAAATGTTTGACTGAGAATAAAGTTTTGTTAATGGGGGGTGGGAGTAGGGGACAGGCTTTGGGGGGGACTGGGGGGGTGCGGGTGTAGGGGGACAGGCTTTATTTTTTTTTTTTTGGGGGGGGTTAGGGGGTTGCGGGAATAGAGGGACATGCTTTCTACCCCCCCCCAAACCAGTCCCCCTATTCCCGCACCCCCTCATTTCCCCCCCCCAAGCCTGTTCCCCTATTCCCGCACCCCCCCAAGCCTGTCCCCTAATTCCCACACCCCCTTCAGCCTGCCTACCAACCAACAACTTACAGCATCAGGTTTCAGAGGTGTGCGTGGGTTTACAAGGCGTGTGTTCTTTTCAGAGGGCCTCGCCGTGAGCGTTACCAACAGCCATGCAGCCACGGGGTCTCACTTTAAGGGGAGGGTATACAGTGTCGGCAAAAAAAGACGCTACCTCCCACCGACATCGACGCTACCTACGACATCGTGACATAAAATTATGGGAGATTTCATTAAAAAAAATATATATTTGTATTGTTCTGGTACTGACCAATTAGTACTTTGTCATTTCTCCTTTCATATTAATAACCTCTTGCAGACGTCTAGGCATAGACCTAGCTAATATTTCAAAATAGGATTTCTCCAGTAAAGCAAGAAGGATATGCGTTATGGTTGTGGTATGCCTGACAGTTCGCCTGTATATTTCTTTAATTGGCACTTTTCCTTCCCTTAGTGCCAAAATATGGACCCTTTCCTCCTTGCTAGTTGTTGTAGCACCCATGGCAATGCACTAGGTTAAATCTAAGGGCCACCAGAATCACGGGGTAAAGATTCAATTTGAAAACAATCTGAGCACAAAAAAAGTCAGTGCACTGATTTCACCCAGACAGACATAACTAGTAAATTTTGAAATCTGTCTGGCAGAGGGCGGCAGCAATAGGTTGTTAGGATACCACCCTCTGCCAGACAGATTTCAAAATTTACTAGTTATACCTGCCTGGGTGGAATCAGTGCACTGACTTTTTTTGTGCTCAGATTGTTTTCAAACGGAATCTTTACCCCGTGATTCTGGCTGGTGGCCCTTAGATTTAAACTAGTGCATTGCCAAGGGTGCTACAACAACTAGCAAGGAGGAAAGGGTCCATATTTTGGCACTAAGGGAAGGTTTTGACATTTTTGGAGATTATGATTCCTCCAAACTACTCCAGGCAACAGGATACCATTATTTTTCGTCATCTGGGTCTGTTTCCTGGCATACTTTGGAGGAATCAAGGCACTCCAATCTATTAAAAGTATACTCTCCCCTTAAACTCAAACACAGAAATGCGAGAGACCGCAGGTAAATGCTTTTTGTGCGTTGCATTCGGAATACATCTGAATACAAAATAGGGAGGGGATAATCCGGCTCCAACGTCCCAAGAGTAATGGGCTGGATTATAAATTCAGAGTCATTTTGCGTGAGTCACACAACACCATTTCTCCTCCTCCTCCCGCCGCCGCTGCTGCTGCTGCTGCTGGCACACGAGACTTGAATGTAATCTCCCGCGGCTTGCAACCAGATCTGTCTGTCTCTACCCCAATGTTCAGGACGCCTACATACATTTTCTGCCTCAGACCCTGGAAGTACTGTACAGACCAATAGATAATTGTTTACTGAAAACTTTGCGCCGTACCCCACCCCCCCACCGACCTACCTAGTGCACTGTTGGTAAATCTGATGCAACTACTTTCTCCAAACTATTTCAAGCAGCAACAAAATACAATTACTTTTGTTAATCTGGTCCTGGGATATAGTAAAGGTATCAAAGTGCTTTAATGTACAGCTGGCAGCATAAATTCGGTTCATCTCATGTACCTAATATTGCTAATGTGACCAGATAGTTGCATTCTGAACCAGTTTTTCATTCCAACAACAACATACGTAATTTACCATATGAGAACTATATCTGTCATCTCTGTATTAAAATTGTATTATAACATCACTATAACTAATACATACGTAGGTGGAAATGGAGCGAACTTGTGCTGCCGACTGTACAATAAGCATTATATTCCTTTAGTCTAATCTGTGGCACCGATACGTAGTGGTGCAAAATTAAGTTAAAAGTGTTGACCTGTGGATGACTGTGTGTTGCAGTGTTGACTCACAGACTCTACCCATGTGTCAATGTTGAGGGAGCACACTTTGGACTAACACCAGACTAACACTCGTAGTTTAAAAAAAAATTGAGGGCCCTTACTGGAGCTCTATGAATTCTCCAAACTACTCCAGGCCACAGATTCCCTATTCGAAACACTGACGGGTTTTGTGGCCTGGATTATTTGGAGGGTTCATAGAGCTCCAGTAAGGGACCTCAATTTTTTTTAAACTACGGGTGTAACAGTGTGTGTGTCTTTAGAGTTGAATAATACTCTCAGTGCTGTAATTTATGGTAAAGGGTAATGGCCACTGAAAACCTACTTTTTTACTACCGTACCCTGCAGGTCTATATACAGTATACTATAGGAAAGATAAGGCCCGTCCATCTCTCCTTCCTATAGTCTGTTCAAAATTTGTGTTCCACTGGCTTCTATCTATCTAGCTATTTCTATCTGTCTATCTATCTTTCTATTTCTATCTATCTATCTATCTATCTATCTATTTCTATCTATCTATCTATTTCTATCTATCTATCTATTTCTATCTATCTATCTATTTCTATCTATCTATCTATCTATGTATCTATCTATCTATCTATCTATCTATTTCTATCTATCTATCTATTTCTATCTATCTATCTATTACTATCTATTACTATCTATTACTATCTATTACTATCTATCTATTACTATCTATTACTATCTATCTATCTATCTATTTCTATCTATCTATCTATTTCTATCTATCTATCTATCTATTTCTATCTATCTATCTATTTCTATCTATCTATCTATTTCTATCTATCTATCTATCTATCTATTTCTATCTATCTATCTATCTATCTATCTATCTAAGCATAAGAGGCCAAAAGGAACACAAGTTTTGAACAGAGTATAGTAGGAATCATAGGAGCTTATGAATACAACCAAACAAATATCCAGATTATTATAATGATATAGTGATATTCATGTTCGTATTTTTATCACAAGACCATAGTTGTGTAATGGTCTGAATGATAGAATATTATTAATGACATCGAACATACACATAACGTCATCTGTATTGACATGAACGTTTTGGCTTTACAATATATTCGTATGTTTATTCTATAGTAATAATAATAATAAATGATAATAGTGTCTGTGATATTTTTTAGGTTTGCATCAAATTACTTTTTACCGGATTCATTCCTGCACGAGACATAAGTTTCAATACACATATGGATAACTTAAACAAACTGCTGACTAATGTTTTTACGTTCTCATGTGCTATTATTGTTTTTAAAAAGTGAGTAGCTACTTGTAGTAAATTAATAGATGCTACTTAATTAACCCATTGAGTGAGTAGCTGCTTGTAGTAAATTAATAGATGCTACTTAAGGGGAGAGTATACTTTTGGTACATTGGAGTGCCTTGATTCCTCCAAAGTATGTCAGGAAACAGAACCAGATGAACAAAAATAATGGTGCCCTGTTGCCTGGAATAGTTTGGAGGAATCATAATCTCCAAAAATGTCCAAACTATACCACCCTCCCCTTAACGAACGGAGGGAAGCTGTCAAAACCTTTACACGAGTCACACATATATGGATGAATATTATTGTTCACGAGTGTATGTGTCTCAAGGAGGGAATACACAACCTCACATCAACTCTTATTTGAACATTGGGAAGCTGCGCCGCAAATTCGAGTCCAACCAAATCAATATATTGTAAATTATGATACTTTTTCTATCATAATTATTTGATTTTAATGTTTTTTGTTTTGTTTTTTCAACTTTAAGTGACTCCTGCGAGGCCCCAAGATTATTGAATGTCGCAGTAGATGAGACAGTGAAGTAGAAGAAGAAGAAGAAGAAGATTTTAGGTCTTTATGCCTATGGTAATAAATATGGTAATAAATACTTTCATGTGTTAGTTAGCCTACCTACTCTCACGATAATGTTTCTACCAACGACACCCACCCAGTATATAATGCAAAGCCACATTAATATATCTGAAATAATAATACCAATACAACAACAGCCACCTTACACCACATGAGAATATTTATGGTTAAGGGGGTGTGGGGACAGGCTTGGGGGGGGACGGGTGGGGTGCAGGAGTTGGGGACAGGCTTGGGGGGGGACTAGGGGGGTGCAGGAATAGGGGGACAGGATTGGGGTGGGTAGAAAGCCTGTCCCTCTATCCCCACACACACCTAAACCCCCCCAAGCCTGTCCCCTACTCCTGCACCCCCACCAGTCCCCACCCCAAGCCTGTCCCCTACTCCTGCACCCCACCAGTCCCCCCCCAAGCCTGTCCCCTACTCCTGAACCCCACCAGTCCCCCCCAAGCCTGTCCCTCTACTCCTGCACCCCACCAGTCCCCCCCCAAGCCTGTCCCCTACTCCTGAACCCCACCAGTCCCCCCCAAGCCTGTCCCTCTACTCCTGCACCCCACCAGTCCCCCCCCAAGCCTGTCCCCTACTCCTGAACCCCACCAGTCCCCCCCAAGCCTGTCCCTCTACTCCTGCACCCCACCAGTCCCCCCCCAAGCCTGTCCCCTACTCCTGAACCCCACCAGTCCCCCCCAAGCCTGTCCCCTACTCCTGCACCCCACCAGTCCCCCCCCCAAGCCTGCCCCCTACTCCTGCACCCCCACCAGTCCCCCCCCAAGCCTGTCCCCTACTCCCACACCTTCTTAAATGGTAATAAATGAATATATCTTAAATAATAAATAAATACCGTAGTGGTAATATTGGACTGGTGCAGACTTCAGAATGATAATTAGGTAGTAATGGGAAACAATAAAAAAGTTGGTTGAATTAAGGACATTTTTCACCGTGTCAACATTAACTTTTTTCATGGGTACAAGAAAAGAGGGAGAGTTTGTCCTGAGTGTAGGTTAATGTTTCACAAAGTCAGTCTCTCTCTGTCTCTCTCTCTCTCTCTCACTCTCTCCTTCTCTCTCTCTCTCTCTCTCTCTCTCTCTCTCTCTCTCTCTCTCTCTCTCTCTCTCTCTCTCTCTCTCTCTCTTTCTCTCTCTCAGGCAAACAATCTAATCATTCGTTAAAATATTTTGACATATCGATTATTGTTACTCCCACGTTCATCAATCTACATCGATCTATCTGTCTATCTATCTACTTGTTTGTTTAAAATTCAAATGCTATCATGTATCATTTTACTTTCTTTTCCTCACCTCTCTAAGGCCAAACTTACTTCCTAATTAATTCTTGGTTCATATATCCTCTCAGAAAATGACTTACACCCGTAGTTTAAAAAAAATTGAGGGCCCTTACAGGAGCTCTATGAATTCTCCAAACTACTCCAGGCAACAGATTCCCTATTCGAAACACTGAAGCGTTTTGTGGCCTGGATTATTTGGAGGGTTCATAGAGCTCCAGTAAGGGCCCTCAAATGTTTTAAAACTACGGATGTAAGACCAGAGACAACTTAGGATACGAACACACAGACACACACACACCAGAGAGCAGGACTACGGGGCCCAGAGACAACTTAAGATGCGAACACACACACACAGACACACACACACACACACACACCAGAGAGAAAGACTACGGGGCCAGCCAGAGACAAGTTTAAAATGTGTTTCTGCTATTCAACTCATTTTACAAACAAACTGTGTTGGGGTTCTTTCCCACGCATTTACACTCACACACTCACCCACCCACCACTCTCGCAGGCTATTGTTAGTTTACAGGAATGGAAACTTCATTGTATTTCTTGTTTTGTGGAGGGGGTGAGTGTTTTCCGTGTGTGTGTGTGTGTGTGTCTGTGTGTGTGTGTGTGTGTGTGTGTCTGTGTGTGTCTGTGTGTCCCTTATAAACACCTTTCACCTTCCTACCATCTCTCTGTCCCCTCACACTCTTCCCCAAGTACAGTTGCCAAAAAAGGTATTGTGACAAATATTGATAGAACTTTAACCCTAGTAATATCCACAACTATTTGTAAGGACATATATAAGCATGTATATCAGAAGGAAATATACATATCCTTCTGTAATACATACTTATAATATAGCATGTATATCAGAAGGAAATATACATATCCTTCTGTAATACATACTTATAATATAGCATGTATAACAGAAGGAAATATACATATCCTTCTGTAATACATACTTATAATATAGCATGTATAACAGAAGAAAATATACATATCCTTCTGTAATACATACTTATAATATAGCATGTATCTTTCTATCTATTTCTATCTATATCTTTATATCTATATCTATTTCTATCTATATCTTTCTATCTGTCTCTATTTCTATCTATCTCTTATCTGTCTATCTATCTATCTATCTATCTATTTCTATCTATATCTTTATATCTATATCTATCTATATCTTTATATCTATATCTATTTCTATCTATATCTTTCTATCTGTCTCTATTTCTATCTATCTCTTATCTGTCTATCTATCTATCTATCTATCTATTTCTATCTATATCTTTATATCTATATCTATCTATATCTTTATATCTATATCTATTTCTATCTATATCTTTCTATCTATCTCTATCTGTCTCTATTTCTATCTATATCTTTATATCTATATTAATTTCTATCTATATCTTTCTATCTATCTCTATCTGTCTCTATTTCTATCTATATCTTTATATCTATATCTATTTCTATCTATATCTTTCTATCTATCTCTATCTGTCACTATTTCTATCTATATCTTTATATCTATATCTATTTCTATCTATATCTTTATATCTATATCTATTTCTATCTATATCTTTATATCTAAATCTATTTATATCTATATCTTTATATCTATATCTATTTCTATCTATATCTTTATATCTATATCTATTTCTATCTATATCTATTTCTATCTACCTCTATCTGTCTCTATTTCTATCTATCTCTTATCTGTCTATCTATCTATCTATCTATCTATTTCTATCTATATCTTTATATCTATATCTATCTATATCTTTATATCTATATCTATTTCTATCTATATCTTTCTATCTATCTCTATCTGTCTCTATTTCTATCTATCTCTATCTGTCTCTATTTCTATCTATATCTTTATATCTATATCTATTTCTATCTATATCTTTATATCTTTATATCTATATATATTTCTATCTATATCTTTCTATCTGTCTCTATTTCTATCTATCTCTTATCTATCTATCTATCTATCTATCTATCTATCTAAGCATAAGAGGCCAGCAGAACACAAGTTTTGAACACACTTTAGTTGGTCCTGTGAAATTCCTACAACTGCCTGCACGGACTGACTGACTGACTCACTGTGTTGGTAAAGTGCAGGCAGGGGTATGAATATTTACAGTATAACCCAATGTGCGAATTCCTTATGGGGGAGAGGGAGTACGTACAGTGTTGGTAAATCTGGAACAAATGATTCCTCCAAACTATTCCAAGCAACAGGCCACCATTATTTTTGTCCATCTGATCCTGTTTCCTGGCATACTTTGGAGGAATCAAGGCACTCCAATGTGTCAAACATATACTCTCCCCTTTAGTGAACATTTCAAGGGACTGAGGCAATGTGTGTGGGTCTATTTAGAACATTGACACCCGTAGTTTTTAAAACATTTGAGGGCCCTTACTGGAGCTCTATGAATTCTCCAAACTACTCCAGGCAACAGATTCCCTATTCGAAACACTGAAGCGTTTTGTGGCCTGGATTATTTGGAGGGTTCATAGAGCTCCAGTAAGGGGCCTCAAAACTTTTAAAACTACGGGTGTAAGCAATATTTCATCTTCTGTGTTCCATTAACAGTACAGTACAGTTTATATGAATAGGAAAGTGATAAACTCTACGGACACTGCACTCCCAGTTCCAGGTGGCAATGCCTTGTATATTGAGGCAGTAAGTGAAGCACTGGTGCCCTTTACAGAAGCCAGACAGTCCCAGAAACACTCCTGCAAATGTGTAATGGTTCAAAAGACCTTTCTCGTAATTGAATATAAGCTTCTATAATCTACCTGATAAATTGTTTGTTGTACATTTTCATTAACATTTATAAGCCATTCGCAAGTATAGTTATTAATTAATGTTATTATTAATTATTGAAGGGGTGAGGTCTGGTTATATAATATAAATATGTATTATTTGCCACTTTGAGGTCTATGAGGAAATTGTATATGGACAAATGGAGTGTGGAACTGCCAGTAACATCTAAGAGCACTCTGCTCCGCTGCCTCGAAACTCTTTATTAAATTTGAATATGCAAATCCTTGCTTGCCATTTCTCTGGAAACTCCCCACTCACTGGTTGGAAAAGTCGCTTTGCTGAGGCGAGAGGGGGCATGAAAACTTATGGTCCGAGGAGGAGGAGGAGGAGGAGGAGGAGGAGGAGGAGGAGGTGGAGGAGGAGGAGGAGGTGGAGGTGGAGGTGGAGGAGGAGCAGGAGGTGGAGGAGGAATGTGAGTGGTGGTGAAGGCACTGACAAAGTCTGGAACAACGACAAGTGAGACAGAAATAAAGGAATACCGAATGAACACGAAACAACAATCTGGACACAAAACACACGACATTCCACGGAATTAAATTATAAAATGCATAAATGATCAGAAGACAAAAGATCACAAGACAAGGAAAATGTGAAATAAATAAAAAAAAAGGTTTAAATGCAAATTATAAAGTATTTCACGACACGAATATAATTATAAAGAGTGGAGGTAAGGAAAGCTAAAGGGATTTGAAGACATTAAAACGATAGGAGAGAAAAATATTATAGTGTGTTCAAAATTTGTGTTCCTTTTGACCTCTTATACTTAGATAGATAGAAATAGATAGATAGATAGATAGATTGAAATAGATAGATAGATAGAGATAGTTAGATAGATAGATAGATAGATAGAAATAGATAGATAGATAGATAGATAGAAATAGATAGATAGATAGATAGAGATAGTTAGATACATAGATAGATAGATAGAAATAGATAGAATTAGCGATAGATAGACAGATACAAATAGCAAGATAGATAGAGGCTAGTGGAACACAAATTTTGAACAGACTATAGTAAACAATTGCAAGGTAAGAAAAGTAAAATTTAGAAAAAAAAAGAAGTTAACAATAACAACATGAATATGTAAAAATGCTTCAGAAGAAAAGAGTGAAGAGAATATTTTAAGTAATTGTAAGATAATAGATAATAACAATAATAATAATTTAATACAAAAATTACATATATAATTTATTATATATGCATTCAGCATATAATAATCTGATCCATATGTAAAGATGTATTATGAAACACTTAATGAAAAACGTAATTCAAATTTGTCAAATTTGATAGTGACAAAGTTAAGAAAATACTTGTTATCTACATGTGAACGAGAAAAAAAAATTGAGTGCCCATATTGGAGCTCTATGAACCCTCCAAATAATCCAGGCCACAAAACGCTTCAGTGTTACGAATAGGGAATCTGTTGCCTGGAGTAGTTTGGAGAATTCATAGAGCTCCAGTAAGGGACCTCAATTTTTTTTATTACCATCCTCAATACTGACTTCTGCCCCTGATGGTGTCTCCTATTTGGCACTATATAAGGAACTTAATATTGGGAGAAATTGACCATCTTTCACTTGGGCTGTACCACCCATTCATGTGTCCAACTGTACCGGGGATGTGTGACAACCAATACGATGGAAATGACAAGAAAAGAAGGAAAGCTGAAAAGTTGAAAGAGTGGTAGCCTACTGAACCGAAAAAGAGCCAACATACTTAAGGGGAGAGTATACTTTTGGTACATTGGAGTGCCTTGATTCCTCCAAAGTATGACAGACAACAGAACCAGAGGAACAAAAACAATGGTGTTCTGTTGCTTGGAGTAGTTAGGAGGAATCAGTTGCTCTAGATTTGCCAACACTGTACTACCACCTTAAGGACCCTGTGATGTAGTCAGAAAATAGGAGGTTTGGGGAGTCCTTCAAATATTGCCAGGAAACGCCACCCATATGGAAGGAGTTTGTTTCGTGGCTTGGTTAGGAGGAATCAGAAGCCTCCAATTTTTATACACGATCACAGGGTCCTTAAAGTATTACCCCTCGGTCATCGCAGACAATCGACCTGAGGGAAAATGTGACTTCTCTGGGCAGCAAAAGTGGATGGAAATAAACTAGGAATACGTCCCTCTGTCTCATTAGCCAAATTCATGGTAATTAAACTGGTCTTCAAAGACACACGCGAGACTCACTCTCTCTCATTCTTTTCCCAGAGCTAACTTTCTTAATTACATTTGCTCCCATCTCTCTTAATGTCGTTTCCTGCATGAACCACAACCCACAGACTGCATGTGTGGTATCTTATCTTAGGACCTGTAACCTAACCAGTTCACCCACTGCACTGCCTGGGGTTCATTGATCGTCATTGTTTCCTGTAGGTAAGATTGGATAATATTATGTCAGATTGTACCCGTCCCATTGGTTGATATTATACACACTCCTGTAGAAAAGTTTTACCTGCGGTGATAAGGACAATACTTTAAGGGTGTAATAAACTGTTGGTAAAGTGATGGTCTAATGTACTGCAACCTGGTGAATAAAAGCGAGCTATTTGAGTTAATATTATGAACCAAAATTACACGCACCAACAGCTATAGTTTCGGATCATTTTTCGAAGCCATCTCATTGGAAGGTGTTGCAGTACATTAGACCAGGACTTTACATTGAAGTGCCTAGATTCCTCCAGTAATGCCAGGAAACAAGATTAGAGGATCAAACCTAATGGTGACCTGTTACTTGGAATACCGGTTACCAGTCTATAGGAATCCCTTGTTCCAGATTTACCAACACAGTATTCTTCCCTTAATTAACCCTTAAACTGCAGGTGACCAGAATTCTCGTCACCAGCAACAAGTGTGGAGGAGCAGCACAGGTGACAACAAGTCTACACTATGGTCTCGAAAATACAATGTTTTAAACAACACGTGCTATAATATGGTTGTCTGGGCTGGCAACACTGCATGGGTTGAAGTTTGTATGGTATTTCCAGAGTTCCTTTTTTCCTAAACTTACTATATATGTATACGTATATGTACGTAAAAACAACAGTGACATTATATTTCATATTGCTGTGTTGAAAAATGTTATTCTGACATGATTTATAACGAAAACAGAGTGTGCAAATGTACTTAGATAATTAACTAGAGTGTAAAAGTAAATTTTTGAGTTGTCAAATTTGAATTGTCATTCTGAGTTGCTACGCATCCTACTGACGTCCATATAGTCTTCACAAATACAGTACATTAAGACAAATCTAAAGGTTTGTACTTCAATATTCTGTATTATTTATTTATGTACAGCAGCTTGTGTGGTTTACAAAATATTAGCCGGCAAATGTATTGTTTACATAGTGACCCAAATGTTAGTAATATTCACCAACCAAACAACTATAGATATAAATCAAACCAACAAACATAGTGACCGTTTGTGCAGGAAATATATATACACATATTATTAGCTCCAGCCTCAGCCGAGAGCTCAAGGTCTTATCGTAATTATTGTTCTTGTTCTTGGGGCGACCACTTCTTAAAAGTGGTTCAACTCACTCACTCACTCACTCACTCACTCACTCACTCACTCATTCATTCACTCATTCACTCATTCACTCATTCACTCATTCACTCCCATCCATTTTCTGTTACCGACATTGAATCATTTTTTCAACCGAGAGGGGTTTCACCCTCAATAAAAAGGGTTCATTTTCAAAATTTCAATATAACCATATGAATACGAAAATCCAAATAAAACATAATTAATATTTTTGAGACCTTTACATATGGATATTTTATTATTTCACTTGAATCATTAAGAGCCGGAGCTTTTGAAGGCTTTTCCTTCATGTTCTTGTTTCTTTTATAAATATCAGTTGCTGTCACCTGTGTTATGTGGAGAGAGAGAGAGAGAGAGAGAGAGAGAGAGAGAGAGAGTGAACGGGAGGTGGCCGAGTGGTTAGTGTTCTGGACTCGTAATCAATAGGGAGATCGATTCCTCTTAGGTGGCGGCCTGAGAATATTTACTCCTCCAAATTGAGTTTCCGGCACTAACATAAGGCCACCGGACGTCGTAAAACACACTCACTGGTACCATAACACACTCACTGGTACCATAACACCCTCACCGGTACCATAACACACACACTGGTACCATAACACCCTCACTGGTACCATAACAGCTGCCGTATATGGGTATTACCCTCCCTTCCTTCCCTCTGTGGTTCGGATGTCGTGTCGTGACGTGTGTGTGTGTGTGTGTTAAGGACCCTGTGATCGTGTATAAAATTGGAGGCTTCTGATTCCTCCTGACCATGCCACGAAACAAACTCCTTCCCTATAGGTGGTGTTTCGTGGCAATATTTGAAGGACTCATTTCTCTCCAACTTTTAGACTACATCACAGGGTCCTTAATAACAGTTGACCTGGGCCACGGTAACAGGTTTGATGAAGCCTAAGTCCACTGTCGGAATATATAACTGTAATGAACTAATGAAATAAAGGATTCAATCAGTTGCCAGATAACTCATGAACTGAGAACTGTGATTCTATAGTCTGTTCAAAATTTGTGTTCCACTAGCCTCTATTTATCGCTATTTCTATTTATCTATCTACCTAACTATCTATTTAGCTATCTATCGCTATTTCTATCTATCTATCTAACTATATATTTAGCTATCTATCGCTATTTCTATCTATCTATCTAACTATATATTTAGCTATCTATCGCTATTTCTATCTATCGATCTAACTATCTATTTAGCTATCTATCGCTATTTCTATCTATCTATGTAACTATCTCTATCTATCTATCTATCTATTTCTATCTATCTAAGCATAAGAGGCCAAAAGGAACAAAAGTTTTGAACAGAGTATAATAGGTTGACTCCAGTCTCTTCATAGTCTTATTATCATCTAGACGTGTCAGCTGGCACTTCACAACAACACATTCATGATTCAACACCAAACATCTGGCAGCAAGTAACTACAGTCAATGTGGCACTGTGTCAATAAACTGTTATTCTCCCAACACCATGTGAGGGCATATGGGAAGGAGGCTACGTCACCTTGTCCCAACATTTACTCACGATTTTGTGTTCTCACTGACTACAACTTAAGATCATAGGTGTAAACTACTTAAGCATACAAATTTGTCTAATTATTATACCGCCATAAATTACGGCGGGTTATCGTAAAAATTGTGTTACAATGTTAGAATTATCTGACTAAGAGCCTTCAAGGTCTTTGCGTAGAACGATGCAACATGGGGCCTGAAATGGTTAATAGTGTACTCCTAGTAAAATGATATTGTTCCCAGTTATTAAACAATCGTACATAACTATTATATACAAAGCAGAAAGTGTAAAGCAATGAGAAAACCCTTAATCCTGGACAAGCAAGGAAGCAGAGAACAAACAGCTGGTTTCTCAAGGGTCTGTCTGTCTTGCCTTGTTGCCTCACTCTCTCTTTTACAGCAGAGAAAAAATGCAACACTAACTTAATCATAAACCTGTCAGGCTTACGATATTACCAACTCGGCGTGAAAAATCTGAGGCACAAGATGAATTAATCCGCTTCGTCTGCATAGATAATTGGAAAGATTCAGTCCTTCGTAGTTTTAATTTTTTTTAGGGCCCTTACTGGAGCTCTGTGAATCCTCCAAACTACTCCAGGCCACAGAACGCTTCAGTGTTTCTAATAGGGTATCTGTTGCCTGGAGTATTCGAAACACTGAAGCGTTTTGTGGCCTGGATTATTTGGAGGGTTCATAGAGCTCCAGTAAGGGCCCTCAAATGTTTTTAAACTACAGGTGTTAGTCCCCACTACTGTGTGTGGACCTTGAGTGGCGACCACAAAGTGCCCGTGTGTCCAGAGCTTATTACGTTCATGGATTTAGAGAAGAATTACTACAGGGTGGACATGGAGGCAATGTGGAAGTTGCTTTACATCTTTGGAGTGCATGGGAGGGAAACTGTTGAACGAAAATAAAAAGCTTTCACAGAGATAGCAAAGCAAATGCCATTCCCCAAGCCTGTCCCCCTATTCCCGCACCCCCCCCCCCAGTCCCCAAACAAGCCTGTCCCCCTATTCCCGTAACCCCCTTAACTGATACAAAGCTGATAAATCAAGTAGTATTCGGTGTTTCATCGTGAGTGTTTCAGGTTGAGTTGAACAAAGCTGAACATCTGAGTTCCAAATTGCTTGAACATATTTTAAGGCATGCAGCAATATTATTCACATTTCCAAACATTCAGTTGAAATAAATATGAAGTGCTCAATGATTCTGCTGCTGCCCCGGACACGAACGTGGCTCAGGACACGACGAGGTAAGCCATCAAGGGAGAAAACTTGGTCTAAGTAGGTGAATTTAAAGCAGTTACTCAAATGTCACAAAATTCAGGCCAATTGTCGGAGTTTTGCGGAAAGAAGTAGATGTTTCTCCTCAACGTTTTCCATACTTAAGGAGAGGGTATAGTATTGACATTTTTGGAGATAATGCTTCCTTTAAACTATTCCAGGCAACAAGATACCATTATTTTTCTTCTTCTGGGTCTGTTTCCTGGCATACTTTGGAGGAATCAAGGCACTCCAATATACCAAAAGTATACTCTCCCCTTAATTAAGTTTCCTTCCTTCATCTCGTCAGCCAAGACAACTCAACTCGACTTGGTTGGAACTGTTAAAACCAACTTAAGGGGAGAGTATACTTTTGATAGATTGGAGTGCCTTGATTCCTCCAAAGTATGCCAGGAAACAGACCCAGATGAAGAAAAATAATGGTATCCTGTTGCCTGGAATAGTTTGGAGGAATCATAATCTCCAAAAATGTCAAAACTATACCCTCCCCTTAAAACCAACTTAAATTGCCACCTGTCATTACACGACTATTATTGTTCGTGGTGTTGGCAGTATGTTAGAAATTGTTATTATCGACGCAAATTAATACCTTCGTCACAGAAAAATAAGCAAAAAATACAATAGCTATCTAGGAGTTTAAAAAAAATTGAGGGCCCTTACTGGAGCTCTATGAACCCTCCAAAATAATCCAGGCCACAGAACCCTTCAGTGTTTCTAATAGGGAATCTGTTTGTTGCCTGGAGTAGTTTGGAGAATTCATGGAGCTCCAGTAAGGGCCCTCAATTTTTTTTAAACTACGGGTGTGAGACCATTACGATATCTGGTGGCAGCTTGGCAAGTTCCAGCAACACAGTGACGTGCTCAAAGCCTCAACTTCACCCTCGAGATAATTTACTTACTCACTGTATAACGTTATGAAGTAGAACATGAAATAATAGTGTGTGCCTGTATGTCTGTGTGTGTATGTGTGTGTCTGTATGTCTGTGTGTGTATGTGTGTGTGTGTGAGAGAGAGAGAGAGAGAGAGAGAGAGAGAGAGAGAGAGAGAGAGGAGAGAGAGAGAGAGAGAGAGAGAGAGAGAGAGAACAGCACTATGGAGGTGGGTGGCAGCAACAGTGTTTATAGTAATTTGTAGTTTATTACAGATTGGCTTGTGGCAGCAGGGATTACCTTCATGTGGCCCTGACCATCTTGGCTCTCGTTGTAGTTATATTCTGGTTATTGTTGTAGTAACTGTACTCACATCCACACACTCAACCAACAACAGTAAATAACTTTGGTATCGCAATATAGTACGATGTTAGTAGTAGTAAATAATAGTGACGTCGGTGGCATATAATTATATACAAATACAGGATGTAGATTTACCAAACATTACGTCTTCGTTAAGGGGAGAGTATACTTTTAGTACATTGGAGTGCCTTGATTCCTCCAAAGTATGCCAGGAAACAGGACCAGAGGAACATAGATAATGGTGGCTTGTTGCTGAGAATAGTTTGGGGGAATCATTATCTCAAAAAATTTCAAAACTATACGGTACCCTCTCCTTAAACCAGTGGCTGATAAAATTCATCTTGATGTTTTGTTCCTTGGCTCACCATCCTTCTGGTAGACAACTTGATATATATATATATATATATATATATATATATATATATATATATATATATATATATATATATATATATATAGAGAGAGAGAGAGAGAGAGAGAGAGAGAGAGAGAGAGAGAGAATTCCTTAATTAAGTAAGGAGTGATTTGCAGTTAAAACTCCTTTAATATATTGCAAGTAATTTTTCTATATGGGATGAAAGATTGAAAAAGTCAATAAATAGAGAAATAATATAATACACACAAATTTGTAAGGAAAGAAAATATAGTTAAGGGGGTGTGGGATTAAGGGGACAGGCTTGGGTGGGGGTTTGGGGGGGTGCGGGAATTGGGGGACAGGCTTGGGGGGTGTAGAAAGCCTGTCCCCTATTCCTGCACTTCCCTAACCCCACTCCAGGCTGTCTCCCCTACTCCTGCACCCCCTAACCCCTCCCCAAGCCTGTCTCCCTATTCCCACACCCCACAAAACCCCCACCCAAGCCTGTCCCCCTATTCCCACACCCCCTTACACAAACAGATCTTCGCAAAACAACCACAGCAAACGATGATCAAAATTTAATCTGCAGCTACAATTTAGGCTGCACCAACTCTGTCTGTATTTTACGTTGTGTTGTGTGTGTGTACAGTTGCCAAAAAAGGTACTGCGACAACTATTGATACAACATTATATATATTAATGTCCATAGTTGTTGTTTGTAGGGATATATTATAAGTATGTATTACAGAAGGATATGTATATTTTCTTCTGTTATACATGCTATATTATAAGTATGTATTACAGAAGGATATGTATATTTTCTTCTGTTATACATGCTATATTATAAGTATGTATTACAGAAGGATATGTATATTTCCTTCTGTTATACATGCTTATATATGTCCGTACAAATAGTTGTGGACATTACTAGGGTTAAAGTTCTATCCATGCAGATTTGTCGCAATACCTTTTTTGGCAACTGTACCTGCAACATACGGGACACACACACACACACTACTCTCTAAGCAGCATCTGACAGCTCACTCGTTACACATAATGGATTGTAGCATGTGACACAACTAGTGATTATCAGGCAGAGTCCCAGCAGCAGCAGCGAGTTAATATACATTCATGAATATTGTGTGAAGGTTGCCACGTACAGGGGTGTGTGTAACTGGTTCTGACAGCATTTACATACCACTGTCCTGTAGTGTAACGTTTTGTGCTCTGATGTATTAGTCTATTCTCTCAGGTAGGCTATGTAGTGAACTGGACCTTTGAGATATGGAAACAAATATCAGTTAACGCAAAAGAAATAGTCACACCAGCTGAAATCCGTAACCATGGATTATTTACTAATCTTATAATATTATTTAAAATGAATGAAACAATTTTTTTTTTAATGTCATGAAGGATTGTTAGTTTTTAGTCATTATTCCATAAACTTTGAACACAGCTTTGATACGTTTTGGCAATACTGTCAGCCAATTGTTTACAATAATCATCAACCTCAGTCTACAGCTTCCTTATCTTCACTACCCAACAGTCAACATTGGATATTGGGGAGTTTGCCTGGCTAATGCCATCGTCTGGTTCCTTTCCTCTATGGTCAGCTTAGTTGAACCCATTTTGCAGCGTAATAAAAAAAATGACTGCGAAGTAAAATTGGCCAACTGATATTGAGAAGGGAGTGAGGAGTAGGGTAGGCCTATCCCCAAACACCCTCACTGTAGGCCTGACTGACACTAAGAACACAAATTAAAACTCAAACATAGAAAATGAAACCAAAAGTTACCTCATAGGTGTTTTTTGTTGTATTAATTAGCTTGTAAGGTTGATAATCCAGAATAAACACAAGGCCTTAGAAACTGTCGCGATTTGTTCGAGTGCGACGATTTCTTTTGCGTTAAGGACCCTGTGATCGTGTATGAAAATTGGAGGCTTCTGATTCCTCCTGACCATGCCACGAAACAAGCTCCTTCCCTATAGGTGTGTGTATGTGTGTGTTTCGTGGCAATGTTTGAAGGACTCACTAACCTCCAATTTTCTGACTACATCACCACAGGGTCCTTAACTGTATATACATTAACTCAGACACTCCCCACACCTGGACACACACAACACACCAGACACAATGATGTACAGTTGGACACAGGAATGGGTGGTACAGCCCAAGTGAAAGATGGTCAATTTCTCCCAATATCAAGTTTCTTAGTGCCAAATAGGAGACACCATCAGGGGCAGAAGTCAGTATTGAGGATGGTGTGTGTGTGTGTGTGTGTGTGTGTGTGTGTGTGTGTGTGTGTGTGTGTGTGTGTGTGTGTGTGTGTGTCCAACTGTACATCCCAGGTGAAATATACTTGTCCCATTTGAGTAACCATTGTGTGTCTATTATCAGGTACTTGCTTTTTATTACCATCCTCAATACTGACTTCTGCCCCTGATGGTGTCTCCTATTTGGCACTAAGGAACACACACACACACACACACACACACACACACACACACACACACACACACACACACACACACACACACACCATCCTCAATACTGACTTCTGCCCCTGATGGTGTCTCCTATTTGGCACTAAGGAACACACACACACACACACACACCATCCTCAATACTGACTTCTGCCCCTGATGGTGTCTCCTATTTGGCACTATATAAGGAACTTGATATTGGGAGAAATGGACCATCTTTCACTTGGACTATACCAACCATTCCTGTGTCCAACTGTACACCTCCTTTCTCACCATACACTCACGCACCCTGACCTCGGAGTAACTAATTCCTCCAAACTATTACAAAAAACAGGCGAGACCATTAGTTTTGTGTATCTGGTCCTGTTTCCTGATATACTTTGGAGGAATCAAGATACTCTAACTTATCAAAATGATAATATCCCCTTAATTAAGTTATGAAATTAATCGCAAATGAGAGTTTGTTAATACTATACTCTGTTCAAAACTTGTGTTCCATTTTCCTCTATCTATCTAGCTATTTCTATCTATATCTTTATATCTATATCTATTTCTATCTATATCTCTATCTGTCTCTATTTCTATCTCTATCTGTCTCTATTTCTATCTATATCTTTATATCTATATCTATTTCTATCCATCTATCTCTATCTGTCTCTATTTCTATCTATATCTGTCTCTATTTCTATCTATCTCTATCTGTCTCTATTTCTATCTATATCTTTATATCTATATCTATTTCTATCCATCTATCTCTATCTGTCTCTATTTCTATCTATCTCTTATCTGTCTCTATTTCTATCTATATCTTTATATCTATATCTATTTCTATCCATCTATCTCTATCTGTCTCTATTTCTATCTATCTCTTATCTGTCTCTATTTCTATCTATATCTTTCTGTCTATATCTATTTCTATCTATATCTTTATATCTATCTCTATCTGTCTCTATTTGTATATATATCTTTATATCTATATCTATTTCTATCTATATCTTTCTATCTATCTCTATTTCTATCTATATCTTTCTATTTATCTCTATCTGTCTCTATTTCTATCTATCTCTTATCTGTCTATTTATCTATCTATCTATTTCTATCTATCTAAGCATAAGAGAACAGCGGAACACAAGTTTTGAACAAATTATACCTTTGTTACACATTTGAGTGAGTTAGGTTACTCTCAATTTCCTTTCCGTTCAAGTTATAAATTTTTTGCAGCTGGAAAGGCATTTATTTATATAGATGATAGGACTCCTTGGATTACTACTAGATATGTACAGTTGCCAAAAAAGGGTATTGTGACAACTCTTGATACAACATTAAATATATTAATGTCCATAGTTGTTTGTAGGGATTATAAGTATGTATTACAGAAGGATATGTATATTTCCTTCTGTTATACATGCTTATAGTCCCTACAAATAGTTGTGGATATTACTAGGGTTAATGTTCTATCAAGATGTATAGCAATACCTTTTTTGGCAACTGTACAAACTTATTACAGTACCAAGTTCTTGTTGGAACACGGGTAGGTCCTATCTGTAGATTGTGTTGATTATTAAAGGACAACGCTTTAACACTGAACTGCAAAAGAGTCGTAAACAATTGGAATAAACTCCCTACATTTGCAGTAGCAGCGAATACAGTAGAAAGAAACCTTTAAACATCACACTGGTGAATATTTTCTACAGTTTTTATTTTCTTAAGTAGTTGTAGTGAGTAGATGTTAGAATTAGGCTTTCACTGCTTTTCACACTTTCCTATAAAATTTCCTTGTGCGTTCTTTATTAACGAAAAAGGTGTTATTTTTTATCTGATTTTCCAACCATGATACCCGGTGGGAGTGGTGGGTGGGGAGGAACCTTGTCCTTTATCTATCCTTTCTTTCAACACGTAGTCGCCTAACGTAGTTAAACAAGTAACCTCGTAAAAAGTCCACTATGGGCCTCTTGTTGCCTGTACTTCCTTAATATTTCTTTGGGAGAAGTTTGGTGTCAGGGAGGAAGGAGGTGGTTAGGGATAGGAAGGCAGACCGAAAGGAAGAGATGGTTAGGGTTATTAGGTTAACAATGAGGAGGGAATGGTTAGGAAGAGGAGGGGAAAGAGGAGGTAAGAAACTTGGAAGGTGATAAAGAAGGGTGCAACATTCACTCTTAAAACACAGGACCGATATTCACAAAACATAGAGTTTGAAAAATTTAGTTTGTTGTCTGCTATTGACCGATGAATGAGAGATCGGGGAGAGCCAGTTAAGTAAGTAATGAAAAGTGTGGTGGTACAAGGGATGAAGGTTTACTTGTGTAAGACTTATAGGTCAGGCATTTATAGAAAGCCCTTAGTAACCACAGGAGTTAGGAGATGAGAGTGTTTGCCTTGGGCTGAAGTGGGAAGGGTATTGGACAGAATAGAAGAAATCATGCCAGGCAACGGAGCATAAGGGGGTGTGGGAGTAAGGGGACAGGCTTGGGGGGGGTTGGGGGTGCGGGATAAGGGGGACAGGCTTGGGGGGGGGGTTGGGGGGTGCGGGAGTAGGGGGATAGGCTTTGAGTGGGTAGAAAGCCTGTTCCATATTCCTGCACCCCCCTAACCCCCCCCCCCCAAGCCTGTCCCCCTATTCCCACACCACTTAACACTCACTCTCTCCTATAATTATATACGAGAGATTAATTGGCCGCATGGAAAACACAGTCTCATTACACAACATCCATTTATAATTAAAAAGCCAAGAGTCGCAACGTATAAGAAAAAAACAATACTAAACATTCTAAAATATCGAGGGGGAATTATGAAAGTATCTGAATATTAACAAATAAACGTGTAGAAACTAAAACTATACAGACAGACAGATTACCTTGATCTTGTGGTCTGGGAAACTAAAATGTATTCCCAAGCCCCTATGTCCCTGTTCACCCAGCAGTAAGTAGGTACCCGACTGTAAAGGCTGGGGGAAGATATATTGATGTAACAACACTGACTGCCTTAATGACCAACAGGAATCGATAGGCATAAAGCCCTAAAATTCTTCTTCTTTTAAAATATAATACTAAACATACACAACAAAACACTATATCCTAATTCTAACCTACGAAACTACAAGATGAAAACACAAGTGTGACTTACTATTAAAGACAGAGGAGAGGTACAGAGGAGTCCAGAATAAGTAGGTCCCAGTCACTGTCACCATTAGTTAACACTGAGTAAAGGTTCTAGGTTTATGGATCTCCAACTGATGAATGAACGACACGAGATAAGACTCGACTCCTTCTAACTCATATAGTACTCATTATTACTTACACCTGTAGTTTAACAATATTTGAGGGCCCTTACTGGAGCTCTATGAATTCTCCAAACTACTCCAGGCAACATATACCCAATTAGAAATACTGAAGGGTTTTGTGGCCTGGATTATTTGGAGGGTTCATAGAGCTCCAGTAAGGGCCCTCAATTTTTTTTTAAACTACGGGCCTTATTACTTCCTCCACATCTCTGACACCTTACAGCATCATAGTTTTTATAATATTAAACTTGATAAACTTCAACAAATACATAATAACCGTTTAATTAAATAAGAAAGATAATTAAATACCCAAAAATAACAGATTAGTATATGGCAACATTGAGTACAGTCACTCATAAATTTAAGACCCTCCCCCCCACAGACCAGTCACCTTCTTATAGGTGTATTATCGGTTCTGGCAACAGTGTACGTGACGTCAGTGATGGCACTTGAGATATGAAGTTGATCTGTTCGACTCACTTTGAACTAAGGCAAGATGAGACGAAGCAGGAGTTGACATAATGTATCGAACAAACCAACCTTAATCCAAACACCACACACACACACACACACACACACACACACACACACACACACACCACCTCTGACGTCAGCTACAATGTTACCAGAACCGATATCACACGAGTTAAAAGGTGTCGTGCCTGAGGTGTCTTTACTTTTATGAGTGACTGTACAGTTGCCCAAGGAAAGACTGCAACCAAATTTGGTGGTGTGTGGCAATGTCTGGCAGCTGCTCCAAAGTAAACACTCGTATTTTATCAATGGATCACTCAGAACCTATAGTTGTAAGGATGAAATTGATGAATGTAATTAGGTGAAGCCAATAACATCCATTCATACAAAGGTTATAGGTTCTGAGTGATCCATTGATAAAATACGAGTGTTTACTTTGGAGCAGCTGCCAGACATTGCCACACACCACCAAATTTGGTTGCAGCCATTCCTTGGGCAACTGTACATTGCCTACCACCACCTTCCTCCTCCCCTTATGCATTTTAACTTTCAACATAAATACCAAACAAGATCTCAGAAGAGGTATGTGTATAGAGTATTTTTATCTTAGAAATACATCTACTTTCATTTGACAAAGCGGGAAAAAAATAAAGTTGAGGGACACCCTATGTATATATGTGTGTGTGTGTGTGTGTGTGTGTGTGTGTGTGTGTGTGCCCTTCTTCACAGGATGTCACTTCCGCTTCAAGGTTCTGTGAACACTACTACAGACAGTGAAGCCATATAGAGGTTGAGTTGGAACGGGAAGGGTGGAGTGGAGAGGAGAGGGAAAGGTGGTTGGCGTGAGTGAGTGAGGAGAGTGAGGAGGGGACAACAACACAGTGAAGGGGGAAGGGAACAGAACAGAAGGGATGGGGAAGGACGAGGAAAAATGAGTACATACAGTCGTGGTCAAAAATAATTATCCATATAGGAGTAACTCACGTAAGATTTTGACAGCTTCCCTTTGTTCCTTAGCTGATAAAACTTTGCAATAAATAGGTTAAGTACTATCTTTTAATTTAATACAAGCAGCTACACACTACTTAAAACAATAACACACACACACACACACACACACACACTACTTAAAACAATAACATTATATATGAACATGAAAACATTGCACAGTAAATTGTTAAAGTTACGCATATGTGGATGATTATTATTGACCACGACTGTACATTGTGAGGTGATGGTGGTGGTGGTGAAAGGGGAGAGTCTTGTTACTGGTGGTGGTGGTGGTGATAAAAGGAAAAACACCCGTAGTTTTAAAACATTTGAGGGCCCTTACTGGAGCTCTATGAACCCTCCAAATAATCCAGGCCACAAAACGCTTCAGTGTTTCGAATAGGGAATCTGTTGCCTGGAGTAGTTTGGAGAATTCATAGAGCTCCAGTAAGGGCCCTCAATTTATTTAAAACTACGGGTATAGGTGGTGGTCGTGGTAGTGTTAAGAAGGAAGTGTGGTAGAAAGACAGAAAGAAAATTAAATGATAGTGAGTGGTGAATGATAGTGGCCCACGCTGGTGATAGTGAAAAGTTGATGTGGATTAGACTGATGGTGAAGGGATGATAGTGTTAAAGTGGTGTGGGAGTAGGGGACAGGCTTGGGGGGGGACTGGGGGGTTGCTGGAGTAGGGGGACAGGCTTGGGGTTGTTTTGGGGGTGTTAAGGGTATGCGGGAATAGGGGGACAGGCTTTCTACCCATCCCAAGCCTGTCCCCCTATTCCCGCACCCCCCCCAGTCCCCATCCAAGCCTGTCCCCTACTCCTACACCCCCTAAAGAAGATGACACCTATAGTCTGTTCAAAACTTGTGTTCCATTTTCCTCTATCTATCTGTCTCTATTTCTATCTATATCTTTCTATCTATCTCTATCTGTCTCTATTTCTATCTATATCTTTTTATCTATCTCTATTTCTATCTATATATTTATATCTATATCTCTTTCTAACTATCTCTATCTGTCTCTATTTCTATCTATATATTTATATCTATATCTCTTTCTATCTATATCTTTCTAACTATCTCTATCTGTCTCTATTTCTATCTATATCTTTATATCTATATCTATTTCTATCTATATCTTTCTATCTATCTCTATCTGTCTCTATTTCTATCTATATCTTTCTATCTATCTCTATTTCTATCTATATATTTATATCTATATCTCTTTCTAACTATCTCTATCTGTCTCTATTTCTATCTATATATTTATATCTATATCTCTTTCTATCTATATCTTTCTAACTATCTCTATCTGTCTCTATTTCTATCTATATCTTTATATCTATATCTATTTCTATCTATATCTTTCTATCTATCTCTATCTGTCTCTATTTCTATCTATGTCTTATCTGTCTATCTATCTATTTCTATCTATCTAAGCATAAGAGGCCAGCGGAACACAAATTTTGAACAGACTTTAGCTGATGTAGATATTTGTGTGTTAAGAGGGAGAGGTGTGGAAACCATAGTGGAGTGAGGGAGGGAGGGGGATACGAAAAAAATTAATTCGTGACAAAAAAAAAACTGTGAGAGGGAAAGGAAGCACGCACGGTGGTGGTGGTGGTAGTAGGAAAGTATTGGAAGAAGAGGAGAGTAGCGAGGGAGAGTGAAATAGGGAAGAAGAGAGTAGGGAGGGAGGGTGAAATATGAACACGTGTGAGAGAGAGAGAGGGTCAGAGGGGAGTGGGACAGTAACAAGGGAGAACAACATATGGCTGACTGACTGACTGCCTGGCCTCGTGCTTCTCTCGTAACTCACTCCCCTTTATATATATACCTGCCATGACCTCCCTCCCCTCACCACACCACACACTACCACGCTCTGACAGACAATTGTTGCTATTCTTAATGGTGTTGTTTTGGTTCATATTGTTTTCGTCATCTTCTATTAAGGGGAGGCCCCCCGACGGGAACCGCCTTGACGGGGTGGGGGGGCTTGTGTGTCTCTGAGACCTGGCGAGCTAGACTAGAGGGGGCTCCGGCCCCTGCTCTGCCCCTATTTCTGGGAGAGAGGGCTTCCCATGCTAGGAAGGTCACCAGTGAGAGACCAGACTAAATGGTTCCCATCTTTCAGTTCTTCAACTGTTCCCTCTTTTCTTTTTATTTCCTTCCTGCTTGTTGTCACACCTTTATCTCTATCACCTTTTTCTGGCGCTATACCACACCAATGTTCACAACCCCTATATACAACAACAATAACAATATTAAGTTGAGGTTCTTTTGTTGGTGAATTGGAAGGAGAGAATGCACAGGAAGATTTGAACGTAAAATATGCATTAATTAAAAGTAATATAGGAACATCGCTTACACACTGATATTTTTACTCAAACCCGAAGGAAAGTAATAGTTGTAAGGGTATTGCTCATTAGGTAAATATTTGTAGGTACAATAACCTTTTACTTGGAAAACCAGACGCTCTTGACCAAGCAATCTTCATGCAACATAAAAAATTACGTTATTGTCGGTCTTTAAATCTTTTCCACACGGTACAGCCAATACATTCAATCAGAGAATTATCGATATATATCTACCAAGTTATTCATGTTCCCTCATCATTAAGGAGAGCACATCTTTTTGGTCAATATAGAGGGCTGGTGATTCTTCCAAACTATTCAAGGAAACAAATCGCCTCTATGTTACTAATGGGGAATCTGTTTGGTAATATATTTTGGAGGATTTAGTAGCCCTCTGATTTACAAAAGAGAGGTGCTCCCCTTAAGGACCCTGTGATCGTGTATAAAATTGGAGACTTCTGATTTCTCCTGATCATGCCACGAAACAAGCTCTTTCCCTATAGGTAGTGTTTTGTGGCAATATTTGAAGGACTCATTTTCCTCCAACTCTTATACTACATCACAGGGTCCTTTAATACCATCTTGCCAAACAATGAAACCTTGTAAGCAGGAGTCATAATACTTTCCTGCAGGTTTTTCAACAGAAGGGAAAGTTTATGTTAAATATTTCTGGGTCCGCATCATACTTATAACACACTCCACATCTGTACAGTTGGCAGCATAAGTTCGCTTCATTTCCTCCTACGTATGTATGAGCTATTTTGATGTGGTGATACAATTTTAATACAGAGATGACAGATATAGTTCCCATATGGTAAATCTATGTACAGTATGTTGTTGGAATAACCAGAACATGAAGGAAAAGCCTTCAAAAGCTCCGGCTGTTAATGATTCAAATGAAATAATAAAATATCCATATGTAACGGTCTCAAAAATATTAATTATGTTTTATCTGGATTTTCGTATTCATATGGTTATATTGAAATTTTGAAAATGAACCCTTTTTATTGAGGGTGAACCCCTCGGTTGAACCCCCTCTCGGTTGAACCCCCTCTCGGTTGAACCTCTTAAATATTGGTTGAACCCCTTTTAAGAAGTGGTCGCCCCAAGAACAAGTATAATTACGATAAGACCTAGAGCTCTCGGCTTAGGCCGGAGCTAAAAACTGGTTCAGAATACAACTATCTGGTCATATTAGCTATTTTAAGTACATGAGATGGACGCAAATTTTTGCTGTCGACTATACCTTTCGTTCCTCATCAATGCAGGAGTCATAAAGATCATGGGTCATAAAAGGTGTAAATGGATTGGTCCCATATGGAGCAGGGAAGGAATTATTTAGTAACAAGGAGGGAGACGGGATTGTAAATAGTAATAAAAGGGACAAGTGGTGAAGTACAAGAGTGAGATCCATATTGAACACACACACACACACACACACACACACACGGAGAGAGAGACACACACACACCACACACACACACACACATACATGAGAGACACACACACACACACAAACACACGGAGAGAGAGACACACACACACCACACACACACACACACACGGAGATAGAGACACACACACACACACACACACGGAGAGAGAGAGAGAGACACACACACACCACACATACACACGGAGAGAGAGACACACACACACCACACACACACACACACATACATGAGAGACACACACACACACACACACACACACACGGAGAGAGAGACACACACACACCACACACACACACACACACACGGAGATAGAGACACACACACACACACACACACGGAGAGAGAGAGAGAGACACACACACACCACACATACACACGGAGAGAGAGACACACACACACCACACACACACACACACATACATGAGAGACACACACACACACACACACACACACACGGAGAGAGAGACACACACACACCACACACACACACACACACGGAGATAGAGACACACACACACACACACACACGGAGAGAGAGAGAGAGACACACACACACCACACATACACACGGAGAGAGAGACACACACACACCACACACACACACACACATACATGAGAGACACACACACACACACACACACACACACGGAGAGAGAGACACACACACACCACACACACACACACACACGGAGATAGAGACACACACACACACACACACACGGAGAGAGAGAGAGAGACACACACACACCACACATACACACGGAGAGAGAGACACACACACACCACACACACACACACACATACATGAGAGACACACACACACACACACACACACACACGGAGAGAGAGACACACACACACCACACACACACACACACACGGAGATAGAGACACACACACACACACACACACGGAGAGAGAGAGAGAGAGACACACACACACACACACACGGAGAGATCGATATTGAACACACACACACACACACACACACACAGATCGATATTGAATACACACACACACACACGGAGAGATCGATATTGAAACACACACACACACACACACACACACACACGGAGAGAGATAGGCCTACTTCCAGCCCAGTATATAGTGATTATCTCGTAATATTTATTGTCTTTCGTTCGTTTATTACTCATCCATGTCCTGTAATTTTTTCACTTTATAACGAGGTACTGTATATAGGTGTACAGTCTCCTCCACTCCCGCTTTCACCAGTTCAGCGTTGCCATCGTATACACCAGGCATCGTGTGAGCTATATACCAGTTCCGACTCTCACATCCGAAACACCTGCCATCAACCCTTAATTACTCTTACTGGCAGGTGTTTCGGATGTGAGAGTCGGAACTGGTACATAGCTCACACGATGCCTGGTGTATACGATGGCAACGCTGAACTGGTGAAAGCAGAAGTGGAGGAGACTGTACACAAGGAGCAAGTACTGTACAGCCACGATCACTAATAAATATCCAGGTGTGCTTGCTTCGAATACCCAGCTAGAGACAGTAAATAAATAAATGTACAACAACAACATCTCCATTGGAATGAGTTTGTTGTTGGTGAGTTGGACTGTTCGAAGCTTCAAACCAAACCTGTATACTTATTAGTGCTCGTGAGTGTACAGTTGGCTCCACTCCCGCGTTTCTCCCCTGTCGTTGCCAATGTTGGGCCAGTCAGAAATTCGAATACCGATTCACAAGTTAAAATATTCGAAACATTCATATCTTTCACTCTAAGGATATGAATGTTTCGAATTTTTTAACTTGTGGATCGGGATTCGCATTTCTGACTGGCCCAACATTGGCAACGCGAGGGAGAAACGCGGGAGTGGAGCCGACTGTACCAAAAGTATAGTTTACTCTCCACCTAAGGGGGGGGGGTGGAAATAGGGGGACAGGCTTGGTTTTTTTTTTGGGGGGGTGATGGAGTAGGTAGGGGGACAGGCTTGGGGTGGGTAGAAAGCTTGTCCCCCTATTCCTGCACCTCCCAAAGCCCCCTCCAGCCTGTCCCCCTACTCTCGCACCCTCCCAACCCCCCCCCCTCAGTCCCCCCCAAGCCTGTCCCCTAATCCCACACATCCTTAAACTCTTGACAAATTTCTATCGTGTGGTTCGATTTGTATTGGAAAAATTCACCTCAAACTCATCCCCTTCACCAAAACCCATTAGGGGGGTGCGGGAATAGGGGGACAGGCATGGGGGGGGGGTTGAGGGGTGCGTGAGTAGGGGGACAGCCTAAGGGGGAGATTAGGGGGTGTGGGAATAGGGGGACAAGCTTGGGGGGAGATTAGGGGGGTGCAGGAATAGGGGGTCAGGCTTGGGGGGGTTTGAGGAATGCGGGAGTAGGGGGACAGGCTAGGTGAGTGGGGTTAGGGAATAGGGGGACAGGCTTTCTACTCCCCCCCTCAAACCTGTCCCCATTTTCCCTCATCCCCCTCAACCTCAAGCCTGTCCTTTAATCTCGCACCTCCTAACCCCCCCCCCCCAAGCCTGTCCCCTAATCCCAAAACCCATCAAGAAAGATCAATGCTGCATATGTCCCACTGCTGCTAATTAATTATGTCCTTTGAGGATGTGTGTCATATTGGCCGTAATATTAGTATTAAATTAACCAATAATGATGTGCATGAAGCCGAGTGTTTAATGAAAAGTAAAAGATTTAATTCACTATAAATGTGTACACTCGTGATAGGTAATTTCTGACCAGAGACGAACGGCACACACACACACACACATACCCTACATTCGAACTCAGCCTCTATAGGTGTACTGGGTGGGGGGAAATGAGCAATACCACATACACACACACACACACACACACACTGCATTCGAACTCAGCCTCTATAGGTGTACTGGGTGGGGGGAAATGAACAATACCAGGCGATTCGAAGCTTTCTGCTCCTCACACTCTGGTCAAAAATTATGTATCACGAGTGTATAATGGATATAATGTATAGGTAATATCTTTTCCCTGGTAAACAGCTTTGTAATTGAATGACTGCAAACAAAATATTATGACAATATGATATAATATAAAGTGACAAAAAAAAAGGAAAAAAAGTGACCTATTGCATGGCGTGGGATAATAAGAATCTCAATTTTCTCTTTTTTTTCTCTCTCGTTTTTTCACATCAATTTACAGTATTATCGGAATTATAAGGCCCGTATACAGTTTTAAAACATTTGAGGTCCTTTACTGGAGCTCTATGAACCCTCCAAATAATCCAGGCCACAAAACGCTCCAGTGTTTCGAATAGGGAATCTGTTGCCTGGAGTAGTTTGGAGGGTTCATAGAGCTCCAGTAAGGGACCTCAAATGTTTTAAACCTACGAGTGTAAGTCTCTTTGATTAGATATAATATTGTAAGAGTATGAAAGGTGTTTGTCTTTATTTATTTACGTGATTCTTAATGAAATGCATAATGTCATTTCAATTATTTTTTTCACCTGATTAATTAAAAAATGTCTTCAATATATCATAGCGATTTCTTAACATTTTAAACTGGTTAATACAGAACAAAAAAAAAGTATAATTTCTTGCTGATTTAACATTGGTTGTTGTGAGAGAGAGAGAGAGAGAGAGAGAGAGAGAGAGAGAGAGAGAGAGAGAAATCATTAGTGAATCAAGAGCAGTGTTAATTCTCTCTCTCTCTCTCTCTCTCTCTCTCTCTCTCTCTCTCGTGACGTGAGGTGTGCATGTGGGAGGAAGTGAGTAATTAGAGTGTGTGTGTGTGTGTGTGTGTGTGTGTGTGTGTGTGTGTGAAGGCAAGGTATAAGTTCAAAGGTCACCACCACCAATATTGGCCTCATCATTATCACCATTACCACCACCACCACCATCACCACCACTACCACTACCACCACCACCATCACCAACACCACCACCACCACCATCACCAACACCACCACCACCACCATTACTACCACCACCACCACCATCACCATCACCACCACCACCACCATCATTCATTTTAACATCTTACTACGACTTATGTTACTTTAAACGCAATGTCTAGGCATCTCGAACGAAATTGGACATGATTTTGGACCACTCATACTATGCAGATGATGACGACAAGAGTACATACAGTGTTGGTAAATCTGGAGCAAATGATTCTTCCAAACTATTCCAGGCAACAGGATACCATTATATTTCTTCATCTTCTGGGTCTGTTTCCTGGCATAGTTTGGAGGAATCAAGGCACTCCAATCTATCAAAAGTATACTCTCCCCTTAAGTATAAACATATCAAATAAAAAGCGTTGTCAGATTTCTCACATCGTCATAACTTTTCTTCACACATCATTTTTTGCACTTTTGCCTACAGCCCCGAGGTTGAGGTATATATATTAAAAAAAAAAAAAAAAAAAAAAAAACTTGTCTCACCCGTGATCATTTCGCCGCTGCCACCAGTTGTCGATTTCCTTATTTCTCTCCAACCTGAGTTAGGACATCTAGATAAACTACTTCAGTTGATCACCTCTAAATTATATTTCCGAGACATATAGAGCATCGTTCAGCGATAACATAGATTGTATATAGTATGTAATTGAAAAAAAATAAATAAAATAAATAAAATATCGAGGGATCCATAGAATTTTCGTTTGACCGGGAACTAACTATACCCTGTTCAAAACTTGTGTTCCTTTTGGCCTCTTATGCTTAGATAGATAGAAATAGATAGATAGATAGATAGATAGAGCGATAGTTAGATAGATATATATATATAAATAGAGATAGATAGATAGATAGAGCGATAGTTAGATAGATAGATATATAGATAGAGATAGTTAGATAGATAGAAATAGATAGATAGAAATAGCGATAGATAGACAGATAGAAATAGCGATAGATAGACAGATAGAAATAGCTAGATAGATAGAGGCTATAGTGGAACACAAATTTTGAAAAAACTAGTCTGTTGATCACCTCCACTGATATTAAGGGTGTGTGGGAGTAGGGGACAGGCTTGGGGGGGGGACTGGGGGGTGCAGGAATAGGGGGACAGGCTTGGGGTGGGTAGAAAGCATGTCCCACTATTCCTGCACCCATTAAACCCCCCCAAGCCTGTCCCCCTACTCCTGCACCTCCCCAAGCCTGTCCCCCTACTCCTGCACCCCCCAAAACCCTCCCCAAGCCTGTCCCCTTACTCCTGCATCCCCCTAATCCCCCCCAAGCCTGTCCCCCTACTCCCACACACCTTTTAACACTACAGAATGCTGGGTGTTCTTACCTTTATAATTATACAGGGCAGGAATACGAATACAGTGTGATTATAATGGTAACTGATTTACTGTATGATAGAGAGGCACTGTGTATGATAGAGGCACTGTATGAGGCACTGTATGATAGAGAGGCACTGTATGTGTGTGTGTGTGTGTGTGTGTTACATGTAGGCACCACATGAGCAACTACATGTAATGTTTGAAATAAAGGAAGGTTGACGAAACAGAATAAATTTAGGTCAAGTTAATTTTGAGCTTTGATCTTTGAATTCGGAGGAAAAAACGTGAAAATAAAATAAAAGATAAAAACATGTACGGGATATGAAAATGCGGTTTGAGCCTAGTTATATAAAAAAGAACAGACCATTGCTTTTTCTGCGGTCATCTTAAAAAATATACACACACTTTTCACCTGCTTCTGTCATCATAGAAAAAAAAAAAGTAGTTCCGTTTTTACAGGGATTAAATCTGAAATGTGAACAGCCCGAAATTTCCATAAAAAAAATAAAAAATAAAAAATAAAAAAATGAAACAATTGTAAATAAAAGGTGGAAAGGCTCACGTTGTGGTACTACTGTATTATTTTAACCCCCTAATAATATTCCCACAAAATTATTACAACGTCAGTCGTGTAGGAAATGTTAAAAGTGGAACTATACTCTGTTCAAAACTTGTGTTCCATTTTCCTCTGTCTCTATTTCTATTTCTATCTATATCTTTCTATCTATCTCTATCTGTCTCTATTTCTATCTATATCTTTCTATCTCTATCTTTCTATCTATCTCTATCTGTCTCTATTTCTATCTATATCTTTATATCTATATCTATTTCTATCTATATCTTTCTATCTATCTCTATCTGTCTCTATTTCTATCTATCTCTTATCTGTCTATCTATCTATCTATCTATTTCTATCTATCTAAGCATAAGAGGCCAAAAGGAACACAAGTTTTGAACAGACTATAGCAACTACACTCAATACAAGAACAAGACACGAGAGAATTTAAATGAAACTATTATTATTAGTAGTGTGATAGATAATATTTGCTTCTTAGGTAAAAACGGTTCTATTTTATTTTCTATTAATATCTGATTAAATAAAAAGGTAGGAGCAACAGTCATCAATTGGTTATGACGCCAGACTAGCAGGTAGAGAGAGATGTCCCTGGTCAATTCCTGTTTTACTAGCATGTATACAGTTGACTCCACTCCCGCGTTTCTCCCCAGTCGTTGCCAATGTTGGGCCAGTCAGAAATTCGAATCCCGATCCACCACAAGTTAAAATATTCGTCGAAACATTCATATCTTTCACTTTAAGGATATGAATGTTTCGAAATTTTTAATTATAAATTGAGGGCCCTTACTGGAGCTCTATGAACCCTCCAAATAACCCAGGCCCCAAAACGCTTCAGTGTTTCGAATAGGGAATCTGTTGCCTGGAGTAGTTTGGAGGGTTCATAGAGCTCCAGTAAGGGCCCTCATTTTTTTTTAAACTACGGGTTCAAGTATATACAGCAGAGGGGAACTCCTGTGAATTATATCAAAATATTATTACTTGTACTGTATTTACGTAACTGTAACAGAAATACATTCACATTTGTATTTATTGTGATTATATTTAAGGTGGTATATAATTTTATTTTGTTACATTGGAGTGTCTTGATTCCTCCAAAGTATGCTAGGAAACAGGACCAGAAGAGCACAAGTAATGGTGTTCTGTTGCTTGGAATAGTTAGGAGGATTCAGTTGCTCCAGATTTACCAACACAAATAGGGTTAAGCTTCTTTTCCCCATCCTTCCATTAACTCTTTGAAAATTCTGTTGTGTAGGGGAGTTATATTAATGTTGTAATGTTCACGAGAGAGAGAGAGAGAGAGAGAGAGAGAGAGAGAGTTTGTGGCCCACTCTCTCCGCCTATTTACACCACCCCAAGCCTGTCCCCCTATTCCTGCACCCCCCAGTCCCCCCCCCTAGCCTGTCCCCCTATTCACGAGAGAGAGAGAGAGAGAGAGAGAGAGAGATAGAGAGAGAGAGAGAGACAGGGAGAGAGAGAGAGAGAGAGAGAGAGAGACAGCTAGGGATAGAGAGAGAGAGAGAGAGAGAGAGAGAGAGAGACAGAGAGAGACAGGGAGAGAGAAACAGAGAGAGAGAGACGGCTAGGGATAGAGAAGCTGTGGCCCTCTCTCTCTCCACCAACACCACCATTAACTATTCCCTTACCATCCCAGTCTGTCATCACCTATTCTCTTTGCTCTTCAACAACAACAACAACCTCGTCCTGTGTTTCTCCCGCTCTTAGGTACAGTACAGTCTCCTCCACTTCCGCTTTTACCAGTTCAGTGTTGCCATCGTATACACCAGGCATCGTGTGAGCTATATACCAGTTCCGACTCTCACATCCGAAACACCTGCCATCAACCCTTAATTACTCTTACTGGCACACACACACACACACACACACACCATTCTCAATACTGACTTCTGCCCCTGATGGTGTCTCCTATTTGGCACTATATAAGGAACTTGATATTGGGAGGAATTGCCCATCTTTCACTTGGGCTGTACCTCCCATTCCTGTGTCCAACTGTACGGTAACAACGGGACAGGAACCAGGTGATGACAAATATAGACTGCATCAGATTTTTTTTTAGCTAATTTTCCTTCACTAACATTTGATGGTGCGACACATGGCTGGCGTATATAGGTGTAAACACTGTCCATATTCTAATCGGAAATATCTTTGTGTACAACCAGACAGACAAAGAGAAATACAGACATATTTACATCAGATTCTGCCATATAAATAAATAAATAAATAAATAAATAAATACATAAATACATAAATAAATAAATAAATAAATAGATAAATAGATAAGTATATAAATAGATATGTATATAAATATATATATATATATATATATATATATATATATATATATATATATATATATATATATATATATATATATATATATATATATATATATATATATATATATATATATATATATGTATATATATATATATATATATATATATCACTACCCTGCAGTTTGCTTGGTCGTGACATTTGATATTTTAATTTCACGTTTATTTATTTATAATCTCTGAGGATTCAGTGGTCCATACAAGATAAGATTGTATTGGTATATTACCATCTCATCAGTGAGACAGGAAGCAGAAGGCGGAAACTGGAGCAGCAGTGATATTGGAAATAGGAGGAAGGTCGTATTATAAAAACATCAACGCAGACGTAAGGATCACTAAGAGAACATAATAATGATCATCAGGCAGGAAATAATTTGTAAGGCAACTAATCCTGGTGGTGGATATGTGATGATTTTGAAATTCCGTCTAATATTAATTAATTCCATGAATATAAACTTTATTATGCAGATTGTTAACCAAGATTGTAAATGTAAGGCTTCCAGATTAATTTCAATGCAGTATTTTAAGGGAGTGTGTGGGAATAGGGGGACAGGCTTGGGGGGGTTTGGGGAGGTGCAGGAATACGGGACAGGCTTTCTACCCATCCCAAGCCTGTACCCTTATTCCAGCACCCTCCAACCCCCCCCCCCCCAAGCCTGCCCCCTACTCCCACACCCGCTTAAGAATCAAGTCAGAAAATGAAACTAATTGGAAACTGCCTATAGACATTATACAACATGGACTGTTTATCTTTGACTGCCTGGATGAAAAGATTCCACGAATGGCATTGGTTCGTGTCCTAAGGGGCGCCCAGACCATTAAGGCCCCTGTGATCGTGTACGATAATTGGAGGCTTCTGATTCCTCCTGACTATGCCACGAAACAAGCTCCTTCCCTATAGGTGTGTGTGTTTCGTGGCAATATTTGAAGGACTCGTTTATCTCCAATTTTCTGACTACAACACCAGCAGGGTCCCTTAAACCATTGCCCACATCTATGCAGGCAATGCTTCCTAATGGAGAGTTTTTTTCAGTATATAGTTTGTTGACAAGCAGACAGTAATAATATTTTACTGTCTGGCTGTCAGCAAACAAACTACATCTTTTTTCACTTTTCTTTCTCTTATAGCCACACACCTCACAAGTAACGAGCCATACCAACTTCATGTATGGCCAATTTTACAGTTACAGGTGTAAGCTTTACAGACTGGCTTATGAAGTGTGTTATTATGATGTTCATGTTTGTACACTCGTGATACATAATTTCTGACCAGAGTGTGAGGAACAGAAAGCTTCGAATCGCCTGGTATTGTTCATTTCCCCCCACCCAGTACACCTATAGAGGCTGAGTTCGAATGCAGGGTATGTGTATGTGTATGTGTATGTGTGTGTGTGCGTGTGCGTGTGTGTGTGTGTGTGGTATTGCTCATTTCCACCCACCCAGCACACCTATAGAGGCTGAGTTCGAATGCAGGGTGTGTGTGTGTGTGTGTGTGTGAGAGAGAGAGATGCCTGCCGTTCGTCTTTGGTGAGAAATTACATATCACGAGTTTTACCATACTGTACAATTCAGGTTGGCAAATCCCTAGTAACGAGCCTGAAGGTGTTAATATGCAGGTGTGAGTAGAGGAGCAGTGGGCCTTTGTGTTCCTCCTGCCTCTCTTCCCTCCTCCCCTTCCTACACCTCCCTCCCTCCCCTTCTCCCCTTCCTACACCTCCCTTCCCTCCTCCCCATCCAGTAACCGGGTCACACAAACTGAATTACTCCACTAGTCTCTGTGAATCATCCCAGCTCCCTATACGTACTAACACTGGTGGCATGGTTTCCAAAATCCCGTGAGGCTATTCTGTTTGGTTTAATTCCTGCTGGTGGGAATGGAACTGGAATAGATTTAAGGGGGTGTGGGAGTATAGGGGACAGGCTTGGGGGGGGGGGGGACTGTGGGGGTGCGGGAATAAGGGGACAGGCTTGGTGGGGTTGGTAGAAAGCCTGTCCCCCTATTCCCACACACCCTTAATTAAGCTAACGTTTCGCAAGTTTCTTAATTATTTTATGGTCAATTATTACAGGTGGTCCAGCATGTATTAAAAAGCAACGAATATTATGTGTGTGTGTGTGTGTGTGTGTGCGTGTGTGTGTGTGTATTATTGGACAAGGTAGACTGTGGTATCTAGACGTTTTATAGTTATTATCAACGCATCTCACATTTATCTAAATACTGAATGTGTACAGCCACTGAAATTCTATGATGATTGTGTTTGTGTTTGTGTTTGTGTTTGTGTTTGTGTTTTTGTTTGTCTGTGTGTATGTGTGTGTGTGTGTGTGTGTGTGTCCCTTAACATATATTTAATCATACAGTTAAGAGTTTCAAAGGAAATTGAAAACTGCATAAGATCAGCATTTTAAACTTGAGGTCCCTTACTGGAGCTCTATGAACCCTCCAAAATAATCCAGGCCACAGAACGCTTCAGTGTTTCGAATAGGGAATCTGTTGCCTGGAGTAGTTTGGAGAATTCATAGAGCTCCAGTAAGGGCCCTCAAATGTTTTTAAACTACGGGTGTAAGTTCTGTTCGTTCAGTTACTATTACTACGGGGACGTAAATACAGTGGTACCACATTCATACTATACTCTGTTCAAAACTTGTGTTCCTTTTGGCCTCTTATGCTTAGATAGATAGAAATAGATAGATATAGATAGATAGATAGAAATAGATAGATAGAAATAGATAGATAGAAATAGATAGATATATAGATAGTTAGATAGATAGAATTAGATAGATAGATAAACAGATAAGAGATAGATAGAAATAGAGACAGATAGAGATAGACAGATAAGAGATAGAAATAGATAGATAGAAATAGATAGATAGACAGATAGAAATAGAGACAGATAGATAGAGGAAAATGGAACACAAATTTTGAACAGACTTATCGTAGTGTCAACAGTACAAACCGAATAGTTAGGGACACTGAACATTAGACAAGACCTCATACCTTTGTTTACCTTCCCACATCATAGTCCCGTAGTTTTAAAACATTTGAGGGCCCTTACTGGAGCTCTATGAACCCTCCAAAATAATCCAGGCCACAGAACCCTTCAGTGTTTCGAATAGGGAATCTGTTGCCTGGAGTAGTTTGGAGAATTCATAGAGCTCCAGTAAGGGCCCTCAATTTTTTTTAAAACTACGGGTGTTACTAAGGTTTTTGTTAGAGTGTCCAGTGTTTGTCTCTCGCTCGCCCGATTGGTCTTCAAAAGGTGTTATAATGTGTTCGTTAAGAGGCAGCGACCTGTTACTAATCACGTTAACGACCCTGTGGTGATGTAGTAAGAAAATTGGAAGTAAACGAGTCCTTCAAATATGGCCACGAAACACCACCTATAGGGAAGGAGCTTGTTTCATGGCATGGTTAGGAGGAATCAGAAGCCTCCAATTATCATACACGATCACAGGGTCCTTAACGGAAGACGAACTCCTTTGACTCTTACATCAACACTATATTATTATTCAAGTAAAATATGTGACATTTCCATATACATTAAACTTATGTTTTTTTTATAAGTATTAAATTTTCACTTACATTATAATATTTTTCAGACAAATTATCACTTAGGTTCTAATTTACTATGATGTCAAAACAACTTACAATAATGACGATTATTTTTTTTTTGTTTAAATCATAAATAAAAAGAAGAAAAAAAACGTGTAATAGATTAAGGGGATGCGGGAATAGGGGGACAGGCTTGGGGTTTTTTGGGGGGTGCAGGAGTAGGGGGACAGGCTTGGGGGGTTTTGGGGGGTGCAGGAGTAGGGGGACAGGCTTGGGGGGTTTTGGGGGGTGCAGGAGTAGGGGGACAGGCTTGGGGGGTTAGGGGGGGTTGCGGGAATAGGGGACCGGCTTTCTACACTTCCCCCCACCCACCCTAAGCCTGTCCCCCTACTCCCACACACCCCCAGTCCCCCCCCAAGCCTGTCCCCTACTCCCACATACCCTTAACTAACATAAAAAAAACTGTCAAACGTTTACACGAGTCATCCTTATATGAATTATTGTTATTTTTGTCCGCGACTGTACACTTTTACCAAAACCGATTTTACAAGACGCTTAAGAGGGTGTGGGAGAAAGAGGACAGGCTTGGGGGAGGGACTGGGGGGTGCGGGAATAGGGGGACAAGCTTGGGGTGGGTGGGGGGAGGTGTAGAAAGCCGGTCCCCTACTCCCGCACCCACTTAACTCACGGGAAGATCAATTCTATTTTAAGCGAATGTGCCACCTCTTTTGAACTGCATGGGTTGATTGTGTGAACGCATCTCACATTGGTGCACACATTGTGAAGTCTTACACACACACACACACACACACACACACACACCCACACACTTTTATCCACAACAGCACAATGACGGCCTCACGCTCAGGTAACTTCTTCCTACTTTGGACACACACACACATACACACACACACACATACACACACACACACATACACACACACACACACACACACACACACAAACAAACAAACACATACACACACACACACACACACACACACAAACACACACACACACACACACACACACACACACACGTTCATCCCGTGATCAAACTAAACACTGTACAGGACACTTGAGATTCCAGGTTTTGTCTGTCACGTGGATAATTGAGATGCAACTACAAAACTAATGTCACTAATTGATTGATTGATGGATATTAGGCGCCGCTACATGGAGGTCCTATAGCGCCAGAAAAAGGTGATAGAGAGGTGTGACAGCAAACAGGAAGGAAATGAAAGGAGAGAGAGAGAGAGAGAGAGAGAGAGAGAGAGAGAGAGGTGTGACAGCAAGCAGGAAGGAAATGAAAAGGAAATAAATAGAAAAGGATTGGAAGAAGAAAGGCTGGATGGAACCCTTGGCCCGCTACCAAAGGCCATACGACTCCATTCCAGCAACACAGGCAAATGTAATGCTTATCTGGTTGGTAAAGTGATGGTCTAATGTACTGCAACCTGGTGAATAAAAGCGAGCTATTTGAGTTAATTTTATGAACCACAATTGCACACACCAACAGCTATAGTTTCGGATCATTTTTCGAAGCCATCTCATTGGAAGGTGTTGCAGTACATTAGACCATGACTTTACCATATGGGGCCATGGAGTAATCTCGCTCACTGACGGTGGACGCAGAAACGAGAAACAAAAAACAGTCTTGTAGGAAATTTTACAACGGAATATGTAAGTGTTTTCACTGAGGCTGCCTGGCATAGCTCTCTGCACCTGTATAATTATATGTGTAGGAACAAGTACAGGAATAGTCACATTTGTACCGCTTTAACTAAGGGGGGAAGTTAGTTTTGTGTTGGTAATTCTGGAGCAAGTGAATCCTCCAAACATTTTCAAAGCAACAGAACACCATTATTTTTGTTCATCTGCTCCTGTTTCCTGGCATACTTTGGAGGAATCTAGGCGCTCCAATTTACCAAAAAGAAACTCTCCCTTTTAAACATTCAGCCAGGTGTTTAATGATGAATAGCAGAAGGTTAGTGTGGAGTTACAACTGAAGGACTGACAACCAGATGTGATCAGTAGAGGGACACTCGTGATACATAATTTCTGACCAGAGTGTGAGGAGCAGAAAGCTTCGAATCGCCTGGTATTGTTCATTTCCCCCCACCCAGTACACCTATAGAGGCTGAGTTGGAATGCAGGGTGTGTGTGTGTGTGTGTGTGTGGTATATTGGGCATGACGCTGTAACCAGGGTCACAACGTAGACAGAGAACTGGTGTCATGCAATTATCTGACACCCCCAACGGAAACCGCCTTGACGTGGTGGGGGCTTGTGTGTCTCTGAGACCTGGCGAGCTAGACTAGAGGGGGCTCCGGCCCCTGCTCTGTCTGGATTTCGGGGAGAGAGGGTTTCCCATGCTAGGAAGGTCGCCAGTGAGAGACCAGACTAAATAGTTCCCATCTTTCAGTTCTTCAACTCCCCTCTTTTCTTTAGTTTCCTTCCTGCTTGCTTTTTCTGGCGCTATAGGACCTCGATGTTGCGGCGCCTAATATCCATCCATCAATCAATCAGTTATCTGGCATGTGATAAACTTGGGATTAATGTCGTTGGTGTCGTCAATGTGTGAAATAAAATATAGTGTGAGCTCAGAGGAAGATGCAGTAACATATGTCGTAGCTCAGGTGTTGCTAAGGTGTACCAAGGGTTCGTCATCATAACATCAGTGTATTTGGTGTAGCAGGAGGAGGAAAACGGAAACAGGTGAGTCCAACTGGTGTCTGGCCTCACCCAACCTGAACTCAGGCGCTGTGAAAGTGAATTTGCATGAAATTTGAATCTCTGTGGGTGGGCTGGAGTGGTTAAAAATGAATCCCACCCAAGACGCTCAATAAACCTCCTGCCTGGATGTATGTATGTATGTTGATGGTGGAGGCTGCAGCTTTGAGTGTGTAGTAGCAGAGGCGGCGGTGGTGGCAGAGGCTGAGGCGGCGGTGGCAGAGGCTGAGGCGGTGGTGGCAGAGGCTGAGGCGGTGGTGGCAGAGGCTGAGGCGGTGGTGGCAGAGGCTGAGGAGACGGCGGTGGCAGAGGCTGAGGAGACGGCGGTGGCAGAGGCTGAGGAGACGGCGGTGGCAGAGGCTGAGGAGACGGCGGTGGCAGAGGCTGAGGAGACGGCGGTGGCAGAGGCTGAGGAGACGGCGGTGGCAGAGGCTGAGGAGACGGCGGTGGCAGAGGCTGAGGAGACGGCGGTGGCAGAGGAACAAAAGAAGAGGAGAGTGAGTGTGTGTGTGTGTGGAAGCCGTGAAGCGAAAGGTGCGTGGGTGGGAGGGTTAATGGACGGTAGAAATGAGGCTACTGGTGATGGAAGTATAGTGTTGTTACTTAATTACTTGTTGGTTGAATGGCTATAGTAGTAGTAGTAGTAGTGGTGGTGGTGGAGGTGGTGGTAGTGGTAGTAGTGGTGGTGGTGGTAGTGGTAGTGGTGGAGGAGGTGATGGTGGTGGTAACAGTAGTGATGATAGTGACAGTAGTGATGATGGTAACAGTAGTGGTGGTAGTGATGATGGTAACAGTAGTGGTGATAGTGGACTGGAGTTACAGTACACATTCAACACTTTACGCAACATTTTCTTTTGCCCAGATTTAATATATTTAGATTATATTTGCGACCTTTAATCAGTCTAAATCCTCTCTATATAATAATGATCCAATATGGTGAATCTGAACTGTCTGGTAAAGTGATGGTCTAATGTACTGCAACCTGGTGAATAAAAGCGAGCTATTTGAGTTAATTTTATGAACCAAAATTGCACACACCAACAGCTATAGTTTCGGATCATTTTTCGAAGCCATCTCATTGGAAGGTGTTGCAGTACATTAGACCATCACTTTACATAGCGTATCTTGCGTGTACTGTGTTTTTTAGGAGTTTGACAGTGAGTGGCGTTTTCTCGACTGCGTTTACTCACGAAAAAATTCAACTTTTCAGAGTTTTCTTAAATCCCCTGAATTGGGTGTTATTTTCTTTGTGTTGTTGTGTATTAACGTGGCCACCACAGGTCTTCTCATTCATTCTGTCTTCTTTATTTGTTTTGGAAATGTTACGTAGTTGAATTCCAAGAACGTTTCCTTGGACTTTGTGTTTCAGCATCACTTTTCCTTCTTCTCTGTCTTTTCTTGGGTCCGTTGTCCCTGAGAGATCACGGTAGTTTATTTCTGTTGTCATTATTCTTTTGTTTGTTCGTCACACTTTCCTTTTCAGTCACATGCAGTGTTGTGTACTTTGGCGACAGTCAGCTAATAAGGGTCTCAGCAGACGACCATGACTGGTGCCTAATCTGATGCTCCTTGTTTTACCCCGTCAGGTTATAATCTCACCTCCTGTTCCTCTGTAACGGAGGTTAAGAAAACCTCAGCCCAGGCCAGATTTTATCCACTTTCAATAGAGACCAAAAAGCTGCTCCTAATCAGTATGGTAATTATATAGTGTGAATCACCCTTGTATTAAGTGTCAGTCAATGTAGAGGTACAGTCATGGCTGATAGTGCTTCACTACAAGGACTCAAAGAGTGTTGGAGAGCAACTGAACAGAGTTCGAACATGTGAAATTTCCAAACCATTCTCAACGTTGAGAGAGGTTTAAAAGACTCACGTTTTCGAACTCTGTTCACACATGATCTTCTACACACGCACACACACACACACTCTTTCTCCCTTTAGGCCACAGGGAGGAACCACACACGATCTTGTACACACACACACACACACACACACACCCTTTAGGTCACAGGGAGGAACCACCACGGGACCAGTTACTCCGTGTAGAAACTGTCATTGTTAACTGAAAGAGCAATTATCCTGCACCAGTTTTAACGAGGAAAGGAAGGAAAGAAAAAGTGGACAGGGGATTAGTTTGAAGTGTAGAGGCTGAAGGAAGGAAGGGTTTGCTGGCCTTCTCTGCTGCTGCTGCTCCTGTTGCTGGCTATTCTTTCTCTAACACACACACACACACACACTCCCGCACCCCCCCAAAACCCCCCAAGCCTGTCCCCCTACTCCCGCACCCCCCCCAGTCACACCCCAAGCCTGTCCCCCTAATCCTGCACCCCCCCAAAACCCCCCAAGCCTGTCCCCTACTCCCGCACCCCCCCAAAACCCCCCAAGCCTGTCTCCCTACTCCCGCACCCCCCTAAACCCCCCAAGCCTGTCCCTTACTCCCACACCCCCTTATGGCTCATCATATTCTGAGCTTCAATGGTTTTATCCCTGATGTTCCAAAATTACCCAAGACAATATTTTCTATGTTCAGCAATCAATTTATTATTTATCTCTAATATTTATAGATGTATCCATCATTCATTCTCATTTTATTATCATTTTAAATGTTATATGTATATTTTCAGCCTATCAGCTGCCACTAATCAATAAACCGTATATTATTATTATTATTATTATTATTATTATTATAATTATTATTATTATCATTATAATTATTATCATCATTATTATCATTATTATCATTATCATTATTATTATTATTATTATTATTATTATCATTATTATTATTATCATTATTATTATCATTATTATTATTATCATTATTATTATCATTATTATTATTATTATTATTTTATTATTTAATATTTTGTGTTGACTGGCTGGTGATTCAATCTACTAATGACTTATCAACACCAAGGAATTATTAGCATTACAGACCATGGAAGTAAGTCATCAATAACATGTCTCTTTATCGTTCATTTAAAGGTTGCTATTTCATCTGACCAATGTGCATCTTTCACCTACACGGGTCTAGTCTCATTAGCAGGGTACAAGGTGAGTGTGGGAAATAAAAGAGGAAAAGTGGGAAAGAAAATCCAGTTGCACTACAGGGTGAATTTTTCCACAATATGTAATTATGTACAGTTGGGCACATGATTGGGTGGTACAGCCCAAGTGAAAGATGGTCCATTTCTCCCAATATCAAGTTCCTTAGTGCCAAATAGGAGACACCATCAGGGGCAGAAGTCAGTATTGAGGATGGTGTGTGTGTGTGTGTGTGTGTGTGTGTGTGTGTGTGTGTGTGTGTGTGTGTGTGTGTGTGTGTGTGTTCCTTAGTGCCAAATAGGAGACACCATCAGGGGCAGAAGTCAGTATTGAGGATGGTAATAAAAAACAAGTACCTGATAATAGACACACAATGGTTACTCAAATGGGACAAGTATATTTCACCTGGGCTGTACCAACCATTCATGTATCCAACTGTACAAATATACAACTACTAGAGATGTGACGGGCTTGAAGGGAGTAGAGGGTAGGATGGTATAGGGGAAATGGAAGGAGAGAGGGACGTGGAAAGAATTTTAGATTCCTAACCCAGCCAATTGAAATACATTACGTCACGGAATTGGGAGGAGGAGGCAGCATCAGACGTGTGGAGAGTAGAAACTAGACAGTAAAATCGACACTGCTTTATTTAAATACTTACTCCCGTAGTTTTATAAAAATTGAGGGCCCTTACTGGAGGTCTATGAATTTTCCAAGCTACTCCAGGCAACAGATTCCCTATTCGAAACACTGAAGCGTTTTGTGGCCTGGATTATTTGGAGGGTTCATAGAGCTCCAGTAAGGGCCCTCAAATGTTTTAAAATTACGGGTGTGAGTCAGTCCTATATACAACTGGTCAACTTTGGAACACTCTACCTCCATCCAACTTCCCCCCTTCTACGAACGCAATGTGTCTAGGCATCTCGAACGAATTTAGACATGATTTTGGACGTCTCACTTGTTTGTTTGGTTTCATATTTGAGGACAATCATCTCTCAGTCTTTAAAGTCCTCATCTTTCTCAATGTACACTCGTGATACGTAATTCCTGACCAGAGACGAACGGCAGGCACCACACACACACACACACACACACACACACACACACACACCCTGCATTCGAACTCAGCCTCTATAGGTGTACTGGGTGGGGGGAAATGAACGATACCAGGCGATTCGAAGCTTTCTGCTCCTCACACTCTGGTCAGAAATTATGTATCACGAGTGTATAAAAAAATATGTTACCTTCCCCTATCCATCCCTAAGTATTTTTTTTTTTTTTTTTTCACACTTAAGGGGGAAGTACAGTGTTGGCAAATATGGAGCACATGATTCCTCCAAACTATTCTAAGCAACAGGACTCCTTTATTTTTGTCCATCTGGTCCTGTTTCCTGGCATACTTTGGAGGAATCAAGGCACTCCAATGTACCAAAAGTATACTCTCCCCTTAACTCTCTCCACTTTCAAAATCATCCCACCTCAGCCTAGCCTCCAAACTCCTTCCCATAATATTATTTTATCTACATATGATATTTCCAGTGTAGACTTCAAGATCTACACGCCACTTTCTCTCTCTCCCTCTTTCACCACCTACCCATGCACACATTCCTTCCTTCATTCTTTTCTCCCTCACCTTATCTCTCTTTCCTCCCACCCCTCCCTCTTTCCTCCCACCCCTCCCTCCCTCCCTCCTCCCACCCCTCCCTCTTTCCTCCCACCAGAGCCGTAGAATAGAAGAGTTTGGACAACTCCGTTTTAGACCTCACCCCGCGCGGTGGCCTGTGATTGGCCGAGGACATGTCACCTGATATATGGGCGCCATATTGCAGCGACACCTCACCTGCTCTGTACCCTGGCTGCCTTAAGACGTCATCTGGTCGTCCAAGCGGAGGATTGGGGTACCAAGACCGTCTTGGGAGCGCTTGGTTTCAGTGACGAGAACTGACCAAATACATAAAATCTGTGTTCTCGTCGTCCAGATACGGATTTGGCACAAACAAAAGAAAGTTTGTAAACAAAGTCGTAAGAAAATACTACAAATTGGTCTACTTTTCCTTCACTTTTCTCATATTATGAAGCAAATTTGTGTCCTAAGTTGCATGTATTATATTATACACCAAAAGATGCAGAATTAAGAAACGAATAAGATGAGACCAACTAGAAGTCTCTTAATATGGGCGGCGGCGGCGGCGGCGGCAGCGGTTGGGCGGCTGCGGCGGTGGGGCAGCGGCGGCGGCGACGACGAAAAAAAATTAATAAATAAGAAAAATAATAATTAAAAAAAAAAGTTAATTATTACAAAAAAAAAAATATATATATATATATATATATATATATATATATATATATATATATATATATATATATATATATATATATATATATATATATATTAAAAATATATATATATATATAAAAAAAAATAATAATGAAAAAAAAAGAAAGTTAATTAATACAACAAAAATAATTTGAAAATATATATATATATATATATATATATATATATATATATATATATATATATATATATATATATATATATATATATATATATATATATATATATATATATATATATATATTAAAAATATACTTATATACATATACGGCGGCGGGGCGGCGGTGGCGGCATTTGAACGGGGGGGGGGGGGGGTTGCAGGAGTAGGGGGACAGACTTGGGGGGTTAGGGGGGTGCAGGAATAGGGGGACAGGCTTTGTTCCCCCCCCCAAGCTTGTTCCCATATTCCCGCACCCCCCCAAGCCTGTCCCCTACTCCCACCCCCCCTTAATTAAATGTCTCAATTACCGCTAAACTAAGAAAAAAAAAAATCACATCAATAGAGTATTTTCTTTTCAGAATTAATAAAGCAGGCAGAGGACAAATTTTCGGGTAAAAAATTCCGGACACTCTGTATATATATATTACATTATCGTATTATATATTAATAAAGTAATATGAATAAGATGGTTTGAAAGACAATGACAACATACAGGGACCTATATAGCAGCTTTGGTTTAATATAAACAAAACTATTCCTATTTGCTGGTAGGAGGGTATAGGGGAGGCCTTGGTTGGGTTTTCATTGTCTTTCTTCCCATTTATATATATTAAAAGACTACTATCATTATAATAAGTCATATGTACATACACATGTACATAATATATACATGTGTATTTATATATATAAACAATCTGTACTGAAATAAAAGACTGGGAAGTTAATGTTTGTAGTCTGGCTATTGTTTTCATACGGTCGCTCACTGACATTTCGATGCAAGATGGCGCCCAGCAGAGCGGTTGTCCAAACTCTTCTATTCTACGGCTCTGCCTCCCACCCCTCCCTCCTCCCCCACCCCTCCCTCCTTAACCCCACCCCTCCCTCCTCCCCCACCCCTCCCTCCTTAACCCCACCCCTCCCTCTTCCCCCCATCCCTCCTTCCTTCCCTCCACCCCTCCTTCCTTTCCCCCACCCCTCCCTCCTTCCTTCCCATTCATCTTCCTTCCCCCCACCCTTCCCTCCTACCACCCCTCCCTCCTTCCTCCCACCCGTCCCTCCTTCCCGCCACCCCACCCTCCTACCACCCGTCCCTCCTTCCTACCACCCCTACCTCTCTCCCTCCTTCCCATCCATCTTCCATCAACACACACACCCCCACCACCACCACCACGACCACCCTCAAGTCCCACCCAACTCCCTCTCTGTCTGTCTACAAACTGGTCACGTCTCGTAAGGAAAATGGAAAATGGCCTGGGAGCGACGAGGGGGTCAGTCAGTCAGTCACCCAGCCAGCCTCAGCTCTGCCGATCCCATTCTCTTTAACTCAAACCCCAAAACCTTCATTGTCTGCCCTGCCTCTGTCTCACACACACACACACACACATACACATGCTATAACCAAACACACACAAACACACACGATACGATACGATATTATACTCTATGTGATGGAATACACACGAGTTTTTCTTGTTTGTCTATATGACACAAGGGAGACCGAAGCAGACACACACCATATTATGTGTATAGGTATTATTGTATTATTTTATCATAATAATTGAGGGTAAGTAGCAAAAATTCCCGTGGTACACCTGTTAATATTCGTAGATCAATTATTACACAACACACAAAGACGTCCTTATACCAGAGTCATAAAAAGGAAGCAAATGACACTGACCTAAAGTGAATACGGTTTTGACGCGACAACATATGATGATGATTATTATAATAACTACAAGAACAAAGTAGAACTAAACTATTTTTAAGTTTGTCAAAATAATAAAAAGGATGTGGAGATTGAGAACTATACCTTCCACTTATCCTCCTTTCTGACTCTCCCTCTCACCAGTGAATGCTTCAAATGGAGCTTCACAACTCATGGTTCGGGGTTCGGGAATACTATCTTGGCTACCGTCCCTTTACCTACCCTCTCTGCTCTCTCTGACCCTGACTTCCACTGAGGGGGTACAGATACTTTGGTGCCTGGCTGTACTTTGGACCTTAATACAGCCACGGCGATACAAAAATGCTAAAGCTTCAAACACTAATGACATAAATTTGTGATACCCATTAATATCAGGCGGCATTGGAAACATATAATATCTCTGAATATATGATACTTACAATTTACCTGCTGTCCGTGAATGTAGTGAGTGGCAGCGATAGTAACCGAGGTGAGTGAAGTGGTGTGGTAGTGGTGGCCAAGGTTTGTCTGGTAGAAGAGGAAGCATAATAATATTTTAGTTCTTTATGTCTCTGGACTGGTGGTGTTGGTCATTAAGGCAGTCAGTGTAAACGAACATGCTTCGAACCACCCAGTACCTCAACCACTGTTCGTACAGCACATATACGCATACAAGCAAAACAAACAAACAAACAAACACACACAAACTAGCAAAAACACGCACATAAAAAGAAGTATGCACACATACATCTATAGTACAGTCGGCGGCAGAAGTCCTGTACACGCCTCACCTGCTTCACCGAGACAGGCAGTGTTCATGGACTCGAGAAATACACACGTTTTCTACACCTAATAATCTCGAGTCTATGAACATCGCGTGCCTCGGTGAAGCAAGTGGTGAGGCGACAGGACTTTTACCGCCGACTGTACCGGCTGGCTCCTAAAAACGTTCTGCACCCCAACCCAACAGTCAGTACGTTATATAATGCCACACCACACGAGGCACTCTGGACCATGTATTGACCCCGTCGCTAACAGTGATCGCTGTGAGAAGATCCGTGTAAAATAGTACTCATGATATTTACTACACAAGATTAGTATAGGGGGTACAGTAACAAATCATAATAAATATCCATATCAGTCTGGTTCCAATAGCCTGAGGATCCATTAAGGACCCTGTGATCGTGTATGAAAATAGGAGGCTTCTGGTTCCTCCTGACTATGTCATGAAACAAGCTCCTTCTATATAGGTGGTGTTTCGTGGTAATATTTGAAGGACTCTCTAATCTCCAATATTCTGACTACATCACAGGGACCTTAAGGCCACCAAAGTTTGCCACGCAACGTTTGTAACGTAAGACTACGTAACTACAATACAATATAATCATTAAGTTTGTTGTTTTGTAACGTAAGACTACGTAACTACAATACAATATTAATATTATTAGGCTTGTGGTTTTATATTAACAGAGTGACTTGGTAGACCATTGATTCATTGCAGTACTTCCACAGCAATATATTCTCTCTCCACTTTCCCTGTGTCAGAATTCTTGTGGCCAACTGTAACTAATATCTATTTAATTAAGGGGGAAGTATACAGTGTTGGTAAATCTGGAGTAAGTGATTCCTCCAGACTACTCCACGCAACAGAGCACCATTATTTGTGTTCATCTGGTTCTGTTTCCTGGCATACTTTGGGGGAATCAAGGCACTCCAATGTAACAAAAGTGAATTATTACCCTCTTAACTGTCGCCGGACGAATTATTTTTTCCACCAATGAAAAGAACAACTGATAACCAGAAATTACCAATCATTTCGTTTGGTTAAAACATAATACCTTTTGTCGTAGATTTTTTCCTTGACGTAACATCAGATGACTAAATAAAAATCAAACGCAAACTCCCCATCATTCAATAAAGAACTCGGTGACGTGGTAAGAAATTCGGATGTAAATGGGTCCTTCAAATATTGCCAGGAAACACCACCTATAGGGAAGGAGCTTGTTTTTTGGCATAGTCTAGAGGAATCAGAAGCCTCCAATTATCAAACACGATCACAGGGTCCTTAAAATTAATATATTGAGATGAAATAATTGACGTAAGCCTCTGTAACTCTTCATCAGTACTGCCTGGGTTATCTCTGACTTCCCTCCAACCATTCACTCCCGTAGTTTAAAAAAAATTGAGGGCCCTTACTGGAGCTCTATGAATTCTCCAAACTACTCCAGGCAACAGATTCCCTATTCGAAACACTGAAGCGTTTTGTGGCCTGGATTATTTGGAGGGTTCATAGAGCTCCAGTAAGGGCCCTCAAATGTTTTAAAACTACTCGTCTCACTCCCTCGGGCGCCACACCCACCAAACTTTCACTCTCCCTGCCCACCTGAGGCCAAGATGAATGGTTGAAGCAAAGGGATTATTGCAGATCTTTTGGTTTTCTGTGGGTGTAGGTGAAGGAAGACGGATGAAGATGGGTGTGGCAGGGAGTCTGGTCTGGGTGTCAATGCCTCAATGCCTCAATGCCTGCCTGCCTGTTCCGCTCCGGCTAACATGTACAGTCATGGGTGATAGTGCTTGACTAGGTCACCAGGGTGCAAGGAGTGTTGGAGAGCAACTGAATAAAGTTCGAACAAGTGAATTTTTCAAACCATTCTAAACGTTGAGAGAGGTTTTGAAGACTCACTTTTTTTAACTCTGTTCAGTTACTCTCCAACACTCCCTGGACCCTGGACCGGTATTCACAAAACATCTTAGAATTTGGACTTGTTCGTTTGTTTGCAATACTGACCTCACCATAGAGTTTCAGGTTCATTTATTTCGAAGCAATGAATGGTTTTGCTATCCTATTTGTATGAGTTAAGAGTGAACTTTGCTTTTGTGAATACAGGCCCTGGTCCACCACTATCACCCATGGCTGTACAGTCCCCGATAACAGCGACGGACCTCGCCTTCAGGTGTAATGTACCAAACGCACAAATTTTTGTTTCCATACTACGATCATTTTCATACAACTAATTTAAAACCAACTGTGCCTCTTCTCACCCACTGCCTTCCTTCTTCCCACACACTGAGGCAGTGGCTGCGGGTTTGGTGTGGGTCAAGGAGAGGGTCGTCACTATTATCAAGGACTGTAACTCCTTGTAGATACTGACACTAAAGTCGTCTCTCGATTTTCACCTTAAATTAGGAATGAGTGTTTGATTTGTAGTTAATGTCGAGAGGACAAGTTACTAACCAATCTTCATTAACTCTTCAGGCAGTTTTTGAAAATTAATATCTAAGGCGAATTGTAAAACTTTAATTTTATCACAATGTACACTCTCCCAAAAAACTATCGGTATTACTGGCACAGACACACACACATACAGAGAGAGAGAGAGAGAGAGAGAGAGAGAGAGAGAGAGAGAGAGAGAGAGAGAGAACAGCAGCAGCAACAACAACTCCATGAACCAAACCCAAACTGAAAACACAATAGCGACGACAACGACAACAACGACAACAACAATACGAACACCAACTACACAGCCACAACAATAACATCTAAAAGGTCCACACCAAGTCCTATTTTTACCCCTAACACACACACACACAGAGAGAGAGAGAGAGAGAGAGAGAGAGAGAGAGAGAGAGAGAGAGAGAGAGAGAGAGAGAGAGAGAGAGAGAGAGAGAGAGAGAGAGAGAGAGAGAGAGAGAGAGTTGTCAGTTATGGTTTAAATGGCAATTACTAAAGATCGTTTGAACAGGGATACTTTAAGAATTCATTTCTAATATATACTGAACTTTATGTAATAAAAGTGTGTATTGGTAATAGTATTGATTTTGAAAATCATATAATTATGCATTATTTGGGTGCATCCTATGATTATTATTGGTTGTGGAACTTTGAAACCAAATCAGCGTCGAGATAATGTTCCGTGAGTCATTCGAAGCTTTGATAACCCTAACCGAGGTGTGAATATTAACTCGGTTTTATAAGGCTAACTCAGAACACGCCCCCCTCCCCCTCACTCTCTCTCTTCCTTCCCCCCTCTCTCTCTCTCCCTCAGTCTCTCTTAGACAGTATTATACCAGATCTCCAGACTCTTATTACTACAGCAGAGCGGGACGAATTTCTGCTGCCGACTGTACCATCTTTTCCGGGCAACGCTGTGTACAGTCACTCATAAAAATTAAGACCCTCCCCCCCAGGCCAGCCAGTCACCTTCTTATAGGTGTATTATCGGTTCTGGCAACAGTGTACGTGACGTCAGTGATGGCACTTGAGATATGAAGTTGATCTGTTCGACTCACTTTGGACTAAGGCAAGACGAGACGAAGCAGGAGTTGACATAATGTATCGAACAAACCAACCTTAATCCAAACACCACACACACACACACACACACACACACACACACACCACCTCTGACGTCAGCTACAATGTTACCAGAACCGATATCACACGAGTTATAAGGTGTCTTGCTTGAGGTGTCTTTAGTTTTATGAGTGACTGTACCTCCGCTAGAATATAAACTATATAATTATACTGTATATGAGAGATGGATTGGCCGCGTTGAAAGCACAGTCTCATAAGAAAAGCCAAGACCAGTGTTTTCACAAACATATTTAACTATTTTGAAACAAGACTTCTTTATTTGGCAACTTTTCAGAGCCATACTGGATCTATTTTCAGGCCTATGTGGAAGGGATATACACTTTTTACAATCATAATTCATGATGAATTGATATTTAGTAAATAAAGCCTAGTCATTAATTAATGAAACACACAGACATAAGTTATGAAAATCACACACCCTATGTATATAATAAAAAAGCAGAGAGGCTAAATCAATGCTAACCATTCTAAAATATTGAAAATATCTGAATATTAACATAAAAATGTGTAGAAGGTAAAATTACACAGACTGGTTAACTTTGTCTAGTTGTCGGGGAGCTAAAATATAATGTTAAGGGGAGAGTATACTTTTGGTACATTACAGTGCCTTGATTCCTCCAAAGTATGACAGAAAACACACCCAGTTAAAGAAAATTAAGGGTATCCTGTTGCCTGGAATAATATGGAGGAATCATAATCTCCAAAAATGTCAGAACTATACCACCCTCCCCTTAACAGCAACAAAACACTATATCCAAATTCTAACCTATCAAACCCAAAGATGAATACACAAGTGTGACTTACTATTAAAGAGAGAGGAGAGGTACAGAGGAGTCCAGAATAAGTATAGGTTCCAGTCACTGTCACCATTAGTTCACACTGAGTAAAGGTTCTAGGTTTATGAATCTCCAACTGATGAATGAACGACACGAGATAAGACTCGACCCCTTCTAACTCACTTGCTTCAGTGCTCGTGAATTTTAGATATCAGTTGCCTCTTGGTTTTACCTATTTAAAAAGAGAGAGAGAGAGAGAGAGAGAGAGAGAGAGTGAGAGGTAGAGTGTGTGTGTGTGTGTGTGTGTGTATGTGTGTGTGTTCACTACCGGACACCGGATATGGGGCCAGCAATTACAGCTTCAACTTTGACCACCGCACCATTAGTTACACACACACACACTAGAAGGAGACCGTACACACACACACACACACACACAACAGCTTAAAACAGTAATATGAACTCCTAAAAAAAAGCTGCTGATTTTTTTTTTTTTTTTTTGTCAGTCTATTGCCAGGATTATTAAAGTTTACTCCTATTTCAAATGTTGGTGGGTTGGTGTTCATTCCTGACGAGGACTGGAACCCGGCTGGCACTGCTTTGAAATCGTAATATAGACACATATAGTTGCCCAAGGAAAGACTGCAACCAAATTTTCTCGTGTGTGTCAATATCTGGCAGCTGCTCCAAAGTAAACACTCGTATTTAATCAATGGATCACTCAGAACCTATATTAACTTTTGTATGGATGGATGTTATTGCCTTCAGTTAATTACATTCATCCTTACAACTATAGATTCTGAGTGATCCATTGATAAGATACGAGTGTTTACTTTGGAGCAGCTGCCAGATATTGACACACACCACCAAATTTGGTTGCAGTTCTTCCTTGGGCAACTGTACATATAGACACGTTCCGCTGGCCTCTTATGCTTAGATAGATAGAAATAGATAGATATAGATAGTTAGATAGATAGATAGAAATAGATAGATATATAGATAGATAGAAATAGATATATATATATATAGTTAGATAGATAGATAGAAATAGATAGATAGATAGATAGATAGAAATAGATATATATATATATAGTTAGATAGATAGATAGAAATAGATAGATAGATAGATAGATAGAAATAGATAGATAGATAGAAATAGATAGATATAGTTAGATAGATAGATAGAAATAGATATATAGCTAGATAGAAATAGCGATAGATAGACATATAGAAATAGCTAGATAGATAAAGGCTATAGTGGAACATAAATTTTGACCAGACTATAGTATATCTCCTCTAAAGAACATAAATGGAGGGAAGATAATGAAGTTCAAATACAGTCCTTTCACTGTTATTCTTCCCTTACTAGATAACAATCCCTTACCACCAGCCCTCTACTCTACTCTACTCTACTGTCTGGATGGTCACAGTAAATAATCAGATAAAAAAGGGAAGGGTTACTAATTGAAACATTTCTTTTTCCAGGCGGGGACAACGTCAGTTTGGCGAACTAAAGTTTAATGGTACTTTGTCGATAACAATCAATGTCTGACGGAGCCTCTTTTTAGCCTCGAAACGAAGGGAATGTAAGTAAAACTGAGGAATATATATATATATATATATATTATAGATGCCAGGAATAGCTACCAACTTGTATGTTGGCAACATTTACAAGTATTGAGGGGTCTGGCAACATTTGTGTTCCAAAAATATATACTGTATGTTATTTCGAAAATGTTTATAGGATAAGACTAATTATACTTTATAATTAATTTTATATATTATATGTGACAATTACTGCATTATTTAGTTCGACTTTATTTGTGATATAGATATTTTAAATTCTGACTGTGTTCAGAGTGACGTGAGCCACGACGTGTCATCACCAGAGTCCAGAGTATAGGCCTACAACCACCTCACCTTGGCTGGTGGCATTCTAGGTGGGACAGGTGAAGAGAGAGGTGCTTCAAGTTTGGCTTCCCTAGTCCTTACCTAAAGTCACCGGTTGTTTGGCTGGTTTGTTGTTGTTGTTGTTGTGTGACTACTGTGACTATTAACCAGGAGAAGGATATCACTTGAAACCATTAACTTAAGGCTGATGTGTTATGAATAAAGTCGGACAGCGATAAGGAGTTTATTGTGCCCGAATTCAACACAGTTAGGCGCCAATATATATATATATATATATATATATATATATATATATATATATATATATATATATATATATATATATATATATATATATATATATATATATATATATATATATATTTCTGTCAAAATAATAATTTAGTAAATTTCAATAAATAATACCAAACCTGCGCAGTTATCTCTGACGACCACCAGCTGTGAATCCACATTTTGTGTTTATAATGAGCAACACTGAATGTCATCTTAGCTGTGGGAACTGTCTACTACAAATCTCATGAGTCTCAGGGCCATTTTTTTATCTTGATGAAGGTTCGTGCATGTTGTGTTAACTGCTGGAGATGATGTTCCATTTGCTTTGTGTCCTGCTGGTAACTGCTTGAATTCTTAATGGAGGCGTCTGTCAGAGGAGTTACAGGCGGTGCGTGTGTCTGTACGTGGCGGCTCAAAGAGGTTAAATTCCTTGGTGAATACATTATTAATATAAGGGTTGAATTAATTGACGAATACATCAGTACAATAATGCTGGTTGGCCTTCTCCTTTGCATGAGAGAGAGAGAGAGAGAGAGAGAGAGAGAGAGAGAGAGAGAGAGAGAGAGAGAGAGAGAGAGAGAGAGAGAGAGAGAGATAATGTGAATTTGATAATGCGAGAATACTAAGCTTGACATTGTTATCTTTCTGTACAACACATTTCTTCTTTTTTTCTTACCCCTACCTCCACATCCCTCCACCCTGCGAGAGAGAGAGAGAGAGAGGGGGGATATGACACCTGTTTTGATGTTATAAGAGAGAGAGAGAGAGAGAGAGAGAGAGAGAGAGAGTGAGAGAGAGAGAGAGAGAGAGTGTGTGTGTTCCAACATGGGCTCATATTAAGTTTGACATTGTTACTCTCTGTACACCAGCTTTTTTTTTCTGACACCCGTAGTTTAAAAAAAATTGATGGCCCTTACTGGAGCTCTATGAACCCTCCAAACTACTCCAGGCAACAGATTCCCTATTCGAAACACTGAAGCGTTTTGTGGCCTGGATTATTTGGAGGGTTCATAGAGCTCCAGTAAGGGCCCTCAAATGTTTTAAAACTACGGATCTTACTCCTACCTCCCCATCCTTCCACCCTCTCTCCTGTACAGCTAACTTTCATCACAGAACTGCCCACTGGTGGAGCCAATTGGGTTAAGGGGGTGTGGGAGTAGGGGACAGGCTTGGGGGGGGGACTGGGGGTGTGTAGGAATAGGGGGACAGGCTTGGGGTGGGTAGAAAGCCTGTCCCCCTACTCCCGCACCCCCCCCCTCTAACCCCCCCAAGCCTGTCCCCCTATTTCTGCACCCCCCCTAACCCCCCCAAGCCTGTCCCCCTATTTCTGCACCCCCCAAGCCTGTCCCACTATTCCCTAACCCCCACTCCCCCCCCAAGCCTGTCCCCTATTTCCACACCCCCCCTTAACCCTGTATTCTAACTGCCGTCCTCGCTGGTCAGGTACAAGCTTACAGTCGCCAGCTAATTGGCACAAAGACACTGTAACACACACACCGTTTTGAAGGACAGGATTGGGACGAGACGAGAGGCACCAACGACCAGGGCTGGCTGGCTGGGTTGAGTTGGAAGGTGGTAAAGGGTTGCCTGGTATTACGTTATTTTAAGGATTTATGTTTGATATTACTTGAGTTTTATTAATCATGATTTCCATTATATCACAAACAAATAACATTTGCTAGCATTAGCAGGATTTTCTTTGTTGAACTTTGCATCTGGTGAGTACCATCAGTTCCTGTTGACCGTAGATCAGAGGATGATGGGAGGCTGAGTTGATTGATTGATGGATATTAGGCGCCGCAACATGGAGGTGGTATAGCGCCAGAAAAAGGTGATAGAGAGTTGTGACAGCAAGCAGGAAGGAAATAAAAAGAAAAGAGGGACAGTTGAAGAACTGAAAGATGGGAACTATTTAGTCTGGTCTTTCACTGGCGACCTTCCTAGCATGAGAAACCCTCTCTCCCCGATATCGGGGCAGAGCAGTTGGCGGAGCCTCCTCTAGTCTAGCTCGCCAGGTCTCAGAGACACACAAGCCCCCCACCTCAGCAAGGCGGTTCCTGTTAGGGGGGGGGGGGACGAAGGAAACAATTTGAAAGCTACGTAACATATTTTACATATGTCGCCAAGTTTCTTATGTGTGGTCGTTACTGTAGTCACAGCAGACACCAACAGGTTGCATAACCTTATGAATACATTTCATATGAGGTTAACTCCCAGCTATAATTAATTTAGCCAGCGATTGACAATAAATATAGTAGTACCTTGTATAGTATGGTTCTCACGTTGTGGACATGCACCATTATAACTGTTTTGGTTTAGCCACAATGAACCCTTAGCTTCACGGCCTTGCCTTATCCTCTAATCTTATGAAAACCGCCATGGAACTGCAAACCTTTCATATATTCATATTTGACATTAACAAATTGTCCTCTTCCTAAAAACGAAGACAATTTTATATAAAAACCCTAAATCAATTATATAAACGACTTCTTGATTAAGCCGAATTGGTGCTGATATATTCTCTGTGAATACTAGCCATCTCCCACAGTGCTAGAATAAAGATTGTTGTAGGATCTGGTCACTTTTTAGTGGATTTGATGAGATCTGCCCACATGGATTAAAGTCCACGTGAGGTGTACTACAACCAGAGGATCTTTTTTTAAGGACTGATCTATTCGAAGGTGCAGCCCCACTTTTGGCTCTTATGGTAACGTGACTTGGGCCCACAGCACTGGTGGTCGGAGGTCCCCAGACTCCCTGGTCCAGTAAGCTCTGGTCCCATCTTCCTGGGATGTGCTTCGGTAGCCCAGGCATATAGAGTCATACAGCCTTTCCTTTATCTTAATTTGTTTTTTTTTTCTCTGCTGGGGGTCAGTGGGGAGGCCATTCTACCCGAGAGAACATCAACAACATCTTGATTAATAAACTCCTCCAACATCAAACTTAAATTCTTAATATAATGGAATACCAGGCAACACCTATCACCTTAGAACTCAGCCAGTTATAGTCGTCAGCTGCTCTCCTTCCCTCCTCCTCCTGTCCTCCCTCCTTCTACCAGCCCTTCCCTACCTCCCATAACCCGCCTAATAGAAACGACGTCAAGGTGTGTGTGCAAGTGTCTTTGTCCCATCAGCTCACGACTGTGCTTGTGCTGATTACCTTACACAGTGCCGTCGACAGTCGAGTATTGCCAATATTGTGCATTGAAATGAAACAAAAAGACGATGTTAATGGTGGCGAAGGTAGAGAAAACTGGATGTACACTCGTGATACATAATTTCTGACCAGAGTGTGAGGAGCAGAAAGCTTCGAATCGCCTGGTATTTTTCATTTCCCCCCACCCAGTACACTTATAGAGGCTGAGTTCGAATGCAGTGTGTGTGTGTGTGTGTGTGTGTGTGTGTGTGTGTGTGTGGTATTGCTCATTTCCCCCCACCCAGTACACCTATAGAGGCTGAGTTCGAATGCAGGGTGTGTACTCACCTAGTTGTACTCACCTAGTTGTGTTCTACAGGATATGAGCTAGGCTCGGACTGTCCTGTCTCCATGACTATACTTATCAAGCTTCCCTTTGAATGACTGAATGCTCACTGATTCTACTATTTCCCTATCTAATCCATTCCACTCATCCACACACCTGTATGGAAAACTGTACTTCTTTACATCTTTCCTACATCTAGTTTTCTTTAACTTCATACTATGTCCTCTAAGCTCCCCCTCATCCTTAACCACAAAGTTGTCTCTATCTGTCCACTCTATTCCCCTCGCATACTTATATATCGTTATCAAATCTCCTCTCTTCCTCCTCTCCTCCAGCGTGACTAACCCCAACCGTTCAAGTCTCTCTTCGTATGGCAAGTCTGCCAAGCTTGGTGCCATTTTTGTAGCTGCTCTCTGTATCCTTTCCAACTTTTTAATGTGCTTCTTTTTATGTGGGGCCCACACTACTGCTGCATATTCCAACTGAGGTCTAATGGTAGACTCTATCAACTTCTTCACCATCTCCTCGTCTATATAATGAAAAGCCATTCTCATATTTACCACCATTCTGTATGCCGGGCCTGTTATCCTGTTTAGGTGTTTCTCTGGTGAGAGTGTGTGTGTGTGTGTGTGTTGCCTGCCGTTCGTCTCTGGTCAGGGATTATGTATCACGAGTGTACAGGTCAGCATCACTGGGAGAGAATACAACATTTATTAGGCGTCCAGCACTGACGTTAAATGGCAATTCTTATGGATGTTAACTTAAACGGACATATAGTATTGTCATTCATAATTTAGGACTATGAGCTTCTTTCTTCATGTGTATTACTGATGTGTCCAATAAAAATTATATGTTTCAGTTTATATACATAACAAAAATTATTTATTCAATCATCCCCTACACTCCACACCCATGGTACAGTCATGGTCAAAAAGTCCTGCAACCCTGGTGAATAAAAACAAGCCGTTTAAGTGACTCTTATGAACCTATATTATAGAGACCAACACCCGTAGTTTAAAACAAATTGAGGGCCCTTACTGGAGCTCTATGAATTCTCCAAACTACTCCAGGCAACAGATTCCCTATTCGAAACACTGAAGTGTTTTGTGGCCTGGATTATTTGGAGGGTTCATAGAGCTCCAGTAAGGGCCCTCAATTTTTTTTTAAACTACGGGCCCAACAGCTATAGTTTCGGACCATTATTGTGTAAATAAGCTTAAACATCCCCTCTTTAATTAATGGACACATTAGTGAGTTTGGATTTCCATCTGCATATGTAAACAAATCACTTGATACACGTGACCCAGTAATATGCAGATATCCACAAGGAAAATTATTATTAATAGATATTAGGCGCCGTAGCATCGAGGTGCTATAGCGCCAGAAAAAGGTGATAGAGAGGTGTGACAGCAAGCAGGAAGGAAATAAAAAGAAAAGAGGGAAAGAACTTCTCTCTCCTCTTTCTCTCCCATAATTTCTCTCTCTCTCTATTTTTACATTCTTATTTACTTCTCATCTCTCCAATTTGATTCTCAATTTCTAATCTCCTCTTCACTCCTTCCATTCCCCTTCCTCTTTCTTTTCGATATTCAATCCCGTTTCCTCCCCCAGTCTCTATTAAACACATTTTCTATACTTCCTCTCTATCTATCTATCTATATATATTTCGTTCCCTCTTTTAATGTTCCCAGTTCATTTCCACTTTTCAACTTCACCTCCTTCTCTGCTTACCTCAATTCCCTTTCCTGCCTGAGTCTCTCTTCTACACAAACATACTCTATATTGTCTTCCTCTCTATCTATATATCTATACTCTAATATATATATACAGTATAGATATAGATATATATATATGTTGCGTTCCCTCTTCTACGTTCCCAATTCATTTCGACTCCTCTGCCCTCCCTCCCCTCCCTGTCCTTCCTGTCCTCCCTCCCTGTCCTCTGCTTCCCCTCCCTGTCCTCCCTCCCCTCCCTGTCCTCCCTCCCCTTCATCCCTCCCTGTCCTCTGCTTCCCCTCCCTGCCTTCCTATCCCTCTATCCCTGTCCTCCCTCCCCTGTCCTCCCTGTCCTCCCTCTCTTCCCGTCTGCTCTGCCATGGTGACTAGAAATCGGTGCGAGTGAAATTTTATTGGGAAATAAACTTTTTTCATTCCATATCCTGGAAATGGATGGTTGTAGAGGTGTTGAAGAGAGAGAGAGAGAGAGAGAGAGAGAGAGAGAGAGAGAGAGAGAGAGAGAGAGAGGGAGAGGAGTTGATTGAGGATATGGCACCTGCTTAGGGCATACGAGTGGGGAAGGTTGAGTTGAGAGAGATGTAGTTATATGAAGTTAATCTGTGAAGCATAAATCGACTCACTTTTCCTTCATATATTCGTGTACAGTTGCCAAAAAAGGTATTGCGACAACTATTGATACAACATTCAATATATTAATGTCCATAGTTGTTGTTTGTAGGGATTATAAGTATGTATTACAGAAGGATATGTATATTTCCTTCTGTTATACATGCTATATTATAAGTATGTATTACAGAAGGATATGTATATTTCCTTCTGTTATACATGCTATATTATAAGTATGTATTACAGAAGGATATGTATATTTCCTTCTGTTATACATGCTATATTATAAGTATGTATTACAGAAGGATATGTATATTTCCTTCTGTTATACATGCTATATTATAAGTATGTATTACAGAAGGATATGTATATTTCCTTCTGTTATACATGCTATATTATAAGTATGTATTACAGAAGGATATGTATATTTCTTTCTGTTATACATGCTATATTATAAGTATGTATTACAGAAGGATATGTATATTTCCTTCTGTTATACATGCTATATTATAAGTATGTATTACAGAAGGATATGTATATTTCCTTCTGTTATACATGCTATATTATAAGTATGTATTACAGAAGGATATGTATATTACCTTCTGTTATACATGCTATATTATAAGTATGTATTACAGAAGGATATGTATATTACCTTCTGTTATACATGCTATATTATAAGTATGTATTACAGAAGGATATGTATATTACCTTCTGTTATACATGCTATATTATAAGTATGTATTACAGAAGGATATGTATATTTCCTTCTGTTATACATGCTATATTATAAGTATGTATTACAGAAGGATATGTATATTTCCTTCTGTTATACATGCTATATTATAAGTATGTATTACAGAAGGATATGTATATTTCCTTCTGTTATACATGCTATATTATAAGTATGTATTACAGAAGGATATGTATATTTCCTTCTGTTATACATGCTATATTATAAGTATGTATTACAGAAGGATATGTATACTTCCTTCTGTTATACATGCTATATTATAAGTATGTATTACAGAAGGATATGTATATTTCCTTCTGTTATACATGCTATATTATAAGTATGTATTACAGAAGGATATGTATATTTCCTTCTGTTATACATGCTATATTATAAGTATGTATTACAGAAGGATATGTATATTTTCTTCTGTTATACATGCTATATTATAAGTATGTATTACAGAAGGATATGTATATTTCCTTCTGTTATACATGCTATATGGTATGTATTACAGAAGGATATGTATATTTCCTTCTGTTATACATGCTATATTATAAGTATGTATTACAGAAGGATATGTATATTTCCTTCTGTTATACATGCTATATTATAAGTATGTATTACAGAAGGATATGTATATTTCCTTCTGTTATACATGCTATATTATAAGTATGTATTATAGAAGGATATGTATATTTCCTTCTGTTATACATGCTATATTATAAGTATGTATTACAGAAGGATATGTATATTTCCTTCTGTTATACATGCTATATTATAAGTATGTATTACAGAAGGATATGTATATTTCCTTCTGTTATACATGCTATATTATAAGTATGTATTACAGAAGGATATGTATATTTCCTTCTGTAATACATGCTATATTATAAGTATGTATTACAGAAGGATATGTATATTTCCTTCTGTTATACATGCTATATTATAAGTATGTATTACAGAAGGATATGTATATTTCCTTCTGTAATACATGCTTATATTCCCTAAATATAGTTGTGGATATTACCAGAGTTAAAGTTCTATCAAGATTTATCGCAACATCTTTTTTGGCAACTGTACATTCTTGCCTTCACGTCCCAAGTCTAATCACTGACTAATACACGTATCGACTCACGGGCTGACTGGCTATGGAAGAGGCAGAGGGGAATAATCCACTTGTGTATTCTATAGGAAGAGGTTCGTATGCATGCAGACCCAGACTTGAAACCAGACAATCTAATCCTTCTATAGTAGTGGTAGTGTGTATTCTATAGGAAGAGATTCGAATGCATGCAGACCCAGACTTGAAACCAGACAATCAAAGCCTTTTAAGGGGATGTGGGAATAGGGGAACAGCCTTGGGGGGGTGTAGGGGTAGGGGGGCAGACTTGGGAAGGTTTTGGGGGGTTAGGGGGGTGCGGGAATAGGGTGACAGGCTTTCTACCCACCCCAAGCCTGTCCCCCCTATTCCCGCATCCACCAAACTCCCCCAAGCCTGTCCCCTAACTCCCACTCCCTCTTAATTAAAGTAGTGGTAGTGTGTATGTATGTACGTATGTGTGTGTGTGTGTTTATTATTATTATTATTATTTTTTTGGTAGCTGTGTGCATCTCTCTTTATTTTTACGACCTTGTTATTATGTATGCTTACACCCGTAGTTTTAAAACATTTGAGGGCCCTTATTGGAGCTCTATGAACCCTCCAAATAATCCAGGCCACAAAACGCTTCAGTGTTTCGAATAGGGAATCTGTTGCCTGGAATAGTTTGGAGGGTTCATAGAGCTCCAGTAAGGGCCCTCAAATGTTTTAAAACTACGGGTGTCAAGAGGCTCCATCACCAGGGGGGTGGAGAATGGAAGCAACATACAGAAAGATAAGACAGAATTACTGAAGCCTTCTGCACTCCGTCGCACTTCACTCCTCCGCTACAATTGGCTCACCCGTTCCAAAGCCTGGGCCAACCCACGTCTACATGTTTGGAATGCACTGCTCAAAGGAATTAATTGTTTCAAGTAACTGTGAGCACTGTACCTAACTCTCTCTCTCTTTCTCTCTCTCTCTCACACACACACATACAGTCGCTCCATCTCTCTCTTTCTCACACACACACACAGACACAAACACATACAGTCGCTCCATCTCTCTCTTTCTCACACACACACACACACACACATACAGTCGCTCCATCTCTCTCTTTCTCACACACACACACACACAAACACATACAGTCACTCCATCTCTCTCTTTCTCTCTCACACACACAAACACATACAGTCGCTCCATCTCTCTCTTTCTCACACACACACACACACATACACATACAGTCGCTCCATCTCTCTCTTTCTCACACACACACACACACAAACACATACAGTCGCTCCATCTCTCTCTTTCTCACACACACACACACAAACATACAGTCGCTCCATCTCTCTCTTTCTCACACACACACACACAAACATACAGTCGCTCCATCTCTCTCTTTCTCACACACACACACACACACACAAACACATACAGTCGCTCCATCTCTCTCTTTCTCACACACACACACACACAAACACATACACTCGCTCCATCTCTCTCTTTCTCACACACACACACACACATACAGTCGCTCCATCTCTCTCTTTCTCACACACACACACACACACATACAGTCGCTCCATCTCTCTCTTTCTCTCTCACACACACACACATACAGTCGCTCCATCTCTCTCTTTCTCTCTCACACACACACACACACACATACACTCGCTCCATCTCTCTCTTTCTCTCTCTCTCACACACACACACACACATACACTCGCTCCATCTCTCTCTTTCTCACACACACACACACACACAAACACATACAGTCACTCCATCTCTCTCTTTCTCACACACACACACACACAAACACATACAGTCGCTCCATCTCTCTCTTTCTCACACACACACACACACAAACACATACAGTCGCTCCATCTCTCTCTTTCTCACACAAACACACACACATACAGTCGCTCCATCTCTCTCTTTCTCTCTCACACACACACACACATACAGTCGCTCCATCTCTCTCTTTCTCACACACACACACAAACATATAGTCGCTCCATCTCTCTCTTTCTCTCTCACACACACAAACACATACAGTCGCTCCATCTCTCTCTTTCTCACACACACACACACACATACAGTCGCTCCATCTCTCTCTTTCTCACACACACACACAGTCGCTCCAGTTTATCGCAACTCATTTCACTTTTCCTCAGCCAAGTTTAATTGCTGGCTGGCAACTTCAGTCAATACATTTCAATTACATATTTTTACCGTCACAAAGCGAGTGAGAGAGGCTACAACAGTTGCCTTGTGTTCCGTGACAGACTGCCCAGTAAATGGCAGGATTATAAAGAGAAGAGTTAGGGCCAGGTCAATTAAAGTTCACTGGTGTTGTATTTACATGTTGATTAAACTAGTGGCGAGAGAATGCAGTTTACAGAGAGGCTGCTGCAGTAGTTGTAGGATATTTTAGTTAAGGGGGGGTGTAGGGGACAGGCTTGGGGGGAACTGAGGGGTTGCGGGAATAGGGGAACAGGCTTGGGGGGAACTGAGGGATTGTGGGAGTAGGGAACAGGCTTGGGGGGAACTGAGGGGTTGCAGGAATAGGGGAACAGGCTTGGGGTGGGTAGAAAGCATGCCCCCCTATTCCCGCACAGGCTTGAAAAACGTATAATGATAATCCGCTTTGCTATATTAAAATACGAGTCTGTTTTAATGTTTATCACTGTCTGATCTTCAGTGGTATCGGTGTGTTATTGTTCTCATTGGGTTCGTGTCATACCAGTGAGGGTTGCATGGTATTGTTTTTTTGTTACATTTATTGCCACTGGGCGAACATTAAGGGGGTGTGGGAATAGGGGGCAGGCTGGGGGGGGTGGTGCGGGGGTAGGGGACAGGTTTGGGGGGGGACTGGGGGGTGCGGGAATAGAGGGACAGGCTTGGATTGGGTAGAAAGCCTGTCCCCCTATTCCCGCACCCCCCTAACTCTCCCCCCCATGCCTGTCTCCCTACTCCTGCACCCCCCGCATCCCCAAAGCCTGTCCCCCTATTCCCACACCCCCTTAACGATTTTATTTATCTTTTATTTGTTTTTGTGTCACTGGGTGAACAATATTATAACACACCCAACTTTGTTATTTGTTAACCAGAGATAAAGATATGAAATGTCGTGCCGTTTTTTTGTGTGTGTGTATTTGTCTAGTTCCACACAATGATTTTATCTGTATGTCAACACAGTTGTTATGCTGACCATATATATATTTTACCTTTCAATAAAACCTTATTTTTGAGGCAGGATGTTGCTGAGTCCGGAAAACAATGTAGTCAGATGGATTGATGGATTGATGGATTGATGGATATTAGTCGCCGCAATAGCGAGGTCATATAGAGCCAGAAAAAGGTGGTAGAGAAGTGTGACAGCAAGCAGGATGGATATAGAGAAAAAGGAGGGACAATTGAAGAACTGAGTGCTAGCGGGTGGGACCGAAGGGGAGCCAAAGTATTTCCCATATCACTACGGTACAAGGTCAGAGAGTTTACTGGTGATAGAACACCGAGGCCAATGTTAGCTGGGCCGGCAAGGTCTGTCCTTCACACGACTGATGCAACTGAAAAGAAATCTAATTGTATATAGCGACAATAGCGTTTCCGTAAAATGTATACTTAAATTTATATATATATTATTAATGGTTAAAGGTCACCAATGAGTGGCAGCCAATGGGACCGTGTGGTGCAGACACGTGACATTAGACTGTATGAAACACACCTGTAACACACACGGGGCTGCTCGGTCAGACACCTTGAACAACTACAACAACAAAGGGGAGGTGGCCCAGTGGTTTGTGTTCTGGACTCATAACCTATATATAGGTCGGGGATCGATTTCTCGCAGACGAAGACCTGAGAATATTTACTTCTCCAAATTGAGTTTGAGGCAGTAACTATAAGGTTACCTAACGTCGTAAAACACCTTCGCTGATACAGTACCATAACAACTGCAGTATTTGGGAATTACTCTCACTTCCCTTCTTCTGTGTATGTCTGGGTACCAGTTCGAAAGTCGTGACGTGTGTGTGTGTGTGTGTAGCAGTTGACCTGGGAAACGGTAACGGAGTTGATGAAGCCTATGCTCAGTGTCAAAACATATACATATAAAAAACAAACTATAGCACACATCACAAAGTGTCCCAGAGAGCTCTCCACCCCCGTGAGAACAGTCAGCTCCGGCAGGGGTAGTAACCTCTGGCAACAGTGTATGATTACTACAGCGTCTCGAACAGGACTCAAAAGGAAATAGAAAAGGAACAGCAATTGATTGATTGATGTATATTAGGCGCCACAACATCGAGGTCCTATAGCGCCAGAAAAAGGTGATAGAGAGGTGTGACAGCAAGCAGGAAGGAAATAAAAAGAAAAGAGGGACAGTTGAAGAAACAGGAACAGCAAACTAATGTATTCACTGTGAGATGAATATATTATTTATTGCACTTGAACTGAGGCCCGAATGTACAGTTGTGGACACATGAAATAGAAACACCAGGAGCGGGCCACTCACTCATCGACTATACTGTCTGTGCCGTTTCTGTCCTACAGTTCTGGGACCGTGACAGCAGGGTCGGTATTCACAAAACATCTTAAGGACCCTGTGATCGTGTATAAAAATTTGAGGCTTCTGATTCCTCCTAACCAAGCCACGAAACAAACTCCTTCCATATGGGTGGCGTTTCGTGGCAATGTTTGAAGGACTCCACAAACCTCCTATTTTCTGACTACATCACAGGGTCCTTAAGAGTTTGGACTTGTTCGTGTGTTTGCATTTTCTGACCTCACCATAATTATTATTGCTTCATGTACATTTCGAAGCAGTAAATAGTTTTGTTATTCTATTGTGTATGAGCTGTTGGTATGAATTCGAAGCAGTGTTGTTGGGTACTATGGGTCCTCGCCATGAATGAATGCTTACGAACAACATTTTAAGTTAAGAGTGAAGTTCGCTTTTGTGAATACGGGCTCAGAGGTGCCACGAAGTTTCCCTGGCTTGTGTCAAATTGAATTCAGGTATAAAGTTAACTATGAATCCAATACATAATTACCAGAAAGAACAAATTTATATTAAAATGTAATAAAATCAAATAAAAGTAACTTGATTGCCTGCACAAAACAATCCGTTCAACAATTAATTGAGGCTTATGTTTTGAGGGGAACCGAATAACACACATACTTTGGCTGCTGTACCAAACATACCCTAACCTGTTTAAGGGGAGGAAACAGTGTTGGTAAATCTGGAGTAAACGATTCCTCCAAACTATTCCAAGCAACAAAACACCATTATTTATGTTAATTTGGTCCTGTTTCCTGGTATACTTTGGAGGAATCAAGGCACTCCAACATCCCTAAAGTATACTCTCCCCTTTTAAAGCCTACAGCCCCGAGGTTGAGGAATAGAAAAAAGAAAAGAAATACAAAGACACAACACAGGTTGACAAATACATCACAGGCGATATAGGAACTCATTTGGAAATCTGGTGGGCTAATAATGATTTCACCAAACTCTCCCACCAAACAAATCACCTCAAGATTTCTAATTGGGGATCTGCTGTTTCATCACTTAGTTTGGTGGTATCAGTTGGTCCAGAATTGCCAACACAGTACTCACTCTCCCCTAAGGTAAAAGTGCAGATTGCTATCTATTAGTCAGCATGGTTTTAGGCCTAAACTGTCAACAGAGACAGCTCTTTTAAAAGTCACTGATGCAATTTATAAAAATATGGATGAAAAAAATATAACTTTATTGTCACTAATTGACCTGTCTAAATCTTTTGACAGTGTAAGCCATGATATAATTATCTCTAAATTCCATCAACTAAATATTGATCCTTTTTGGTTTACAAACTACCTGACAAATAGAACACAATCTGTCCGCATTGACAACACAGTCTCTTCAAGTATTAATATAGAATATGGTGTGCCCCAAGGATCTATCTTGGGCCCTATTTTATTTACTATCTATGTGAATGATATGTCAAAGATTATAGATGATTGTGAGATAGTGCAATATGCTGATGATACTCAATTTTTACATGTTGGTAAAATTAATAATGTACCAGATCTAATTACGAAAACTGAAAATACACTAATGAAAGCAAAGAACTACTTCTATAGAAATGGTCTATTGCTTAATGTAAAGAAAATTCAATGTATATTTATTGGATCACATCAGTATATCACACGCATCCCTAGTAACACAACAATTATGTTTGATAATGCTGCTATCATACCTAGTAATAGTGTAAAAAATTTAGGACTACATATGGACCGCTTTATGTTATTTAATATACATGTTGATGAAATCACTAAAAAGGTTATGGGGACACTTATCTTTTTAACACGTATTCAGGACGTACTTACAAAAGAAACAAGAATATTAGTAGTGCAGACACTTGTCCTTAGTATAATAAATTACTGCATGTTAATATGGAGCCCAACTAGTAAGGAACAAATTCAACAAATACAAAGGCTTCAAAATTTTGCTGCCAAAGTAGCAATAGGTGGCGCTCGTAAGTACGATCACGTCACTCCTATATTTAAGGAACTACAGTGGCTAAATATAGAACAAAAATGTAATTTAGAATTATGTAGCATGGTATACAAAGTCCTTCACAATATTGTACCAAACTGGCTGTTCTCACTCCCAACTGTAGGTACTATTCATAACGTCAACACAAGACAGCAAAATAACTTGCATGTTTTAAAATCTGCAAATAATATGGGTTTAAAGTCTTTCTTGAAAAGAGGCCCAACAGCCTGGAATGACCTACCATCAATAGTTAAGGACTGTAATACTCTTCATAGTTTTAAGAAAAGCTTTGGTAAACGTAAAAGTGGTAAAGTAAAAGTGTATATATACATTCAATAGGAGCGTCAGCATATGTCCAATTAACCCAATGTTTACACAGGCATAGAGTACCAATTAACTACTCGTACATACATCAGTAAATCACGTAGCATGATTATCTCAGTGTCCTTATGTGTGTCAGCCAAGCCTTTAGTAAAGTTATTACAGAAATCTTTAATGGCAATCAATGCAGCCGATTATAGTACCTGAAGGGGGGGTGGGAATAGGGGGACAGGCTTGGGGGAGGGTGCAGGAGTAGGGGGACAGGCTTGGAGTTGTTTTTTGGGGAGTTAGGGGGTGCGGGAATGGGGGGACAAACTTTCTACCCACCCCAAGCCTGTTCTCCTATTCCTGCACCCTCCTCAGTCCACCCCAAGCCTGTCCCCTACTCCCACACCCCCTTAACTCGCAGTCCCTTTAGCCCCAATAAAACTGGAAGATTATTTTTCATAGTTTGCTTTTCTGAACAAATGTTAAATAGCTAGACTTTGATTCTGAAATAATGTAATAGAAAATAATTCTCGGTAAATCTGTTATTAGAATGAATGTGTCCTATATGTTCAAACGGGTGTACCGGAGAATATTACAAGATCAATGTTTCCCTGGTGATATTTTTATAAGAATAATATAATCGAGGAGGTCATGTTGAAGTTTGGAATCATCTGACCAACCCGTAAACAAACAAATAACAACAATGTTTATGCCATCAAATGTTTGTTGGAGTTCATTCAATATTCTCGCCAGTGAGAGACCAGACTAAATAGTTCCCATCTTTTCGTTCTTCAACTGTCCCTCTTTTCATTTTATTTCCTTCCTGCTTGCTGTCACACCTCTCTATCATCTTTTTCTGGCGCTATAGGACCTCGATGTTGCGGCGCCTAATATCCATCAATCAAATCATTCAATAGTGATTCATGATAGTGAGTGATTAAATTTTACGTGTCTGGTGAAATACAAACTAAAATTATACCTCTAGAATGTGTATGAATGAATGGGAATATAATTACGGTACAATGCATATGTGAAATACTTTTAGTAAATAAAACGTTTGTCTGGTGCCCTGTTGGTCATCGGTTAATAGTATATATAGTGTACCAGTTAGACTAACATCGTACTGCTGCTGGCTGGCTGGCTGGCTGCTGGTTTGCTGTCAGTGAACTAATTGCAGAGTGGGTGTCACACGTCGAAGCTGTGACAGTCAGGTGAGAGTATGTATCCCTTCATGACGATCTCTGTATATGTATCAACGGTTGTAGTAGTAGTAGTAGTAGTAGTAGTAATTGTTGTTGTTGTAGTAGTAGTAATAGTAGTAGTAGTAGTAGTAGTAGTAAGTGTTGTTGTAGTAGTAGTAGTAGTAGTAGTAGTAGTAGTAGTAGTAGTAGTAGTAGTTTGTCTTCTGATTATGGGACCAGTTTGCAGTCATTGGCTATTTATTTTTACATTTTCCAGCAAGATAAATAAATGGAATCATCAAATGTTTATGAAAGGGGATAAGAAGAACGTATATACTATTATTTTATCACTTTGTTTCAGTTCATTTTATCAACACGGAAATGGGATATGATAGTTTGGTATGTATGGATAAAAAGAGTATTATGTTAGAAGCTAGTCGGTGTTGCCTGTCCCCCTATTCCCCCCCCCCCCCCCTCAGCCTGTCCCCCTACTCTCCTGCACCCCCCAAAACCTCCCCAAGCCTGTCCCCCTACTCCCACCCCCCCCCTTAAAGTGCAAACATTAATCATTGCCGTTGGGTTGGTGAAACATAAGCAAATCTGAAGTCTCGGACGACTGAAGAAATTAAGAAAATATATGATATACCCTCGAAGAAGATTAAGGGACCCTGTGATGTAGTCTAAAAGTTGGAGAAAAATGAGTCCTTCAAATATTGCCACGAAACACCACCTATAGGGAAGGAGTTTGTTTCATGGCATAGTCAGGAGGAATCAGAAGCCTCCAATGTTCATACACGATCACAGGGGCCTTAATGAAATATGGAAGTTGTAGTAATAATGTGAGAAGTATGATGTCAGGAAACAAGAAGCTGAATTGCAGTGTGGATGTTGTTATAGTTCCAGTCTACTTCTACTTCTACGAAATAAAGGCACAAAACTATTTATTTTATCCTTTTCAGGCAAGGCCAAATTATAATCCTAATATAGTTTGAGTAAATTGTGCCTGTTCATTCAACCTTCTGTCCATCCAACCTTCTGTCCATCCAACCGTCTGTCCATCCAACCGTCTGTCCATCCAACCTTCTGTCCATCCAACCTTCTGTCCATCCAACCGTCTGTCCATCCAACCGTCTGTCCATCCAACCATCTGTCCATCCAACCATCTGTCCATCCCACCGTCTGTTCATCCCAAACATACAGGGGTTTTGTCCTAGTCAGGTCCTATAGTCTGTTCAAAACTTGTGTTCCATTTTCCTCTATCTATCTGTCTATTTCTATCTATACCTTTCTATCTATCTCTATCTGTCTCTATTTCTATCTATATCTATATCTTTCTATCTATATCTATTTCTATCTATATCTTTCTATCTATCTCTATCTGTCTCTATTTCTATCTATATCTTTCTATCTATATCTATTTCTATCTATATCTTTCTATCTATATCTATTTCTATCTATATCTTTCTATCTATCTCTATCTGTCTCTATTTCTATCTATATCTTTATATCTATATCTATTTCTATCTATATCTTTCTATCTATCTCTATCTGTCTCAATTCCTATCTATCTCTTATCTGTCCATCTATTTATCTATCTATTTCTATCTATCTAAGCATAAGAGGCCAGCGGAACACACACAAGTTTTGAACACACTATAGTCAGCTCCTCGTCGGGGTCTGGACGTGTAGGTGTGAGGGGCGTGACACAGTCGGCTTAATTAAGGTGGTCATTCTTTTGTTGTTACATTGGAGTGCATTGATTCCTACAAAGTAAGCTAGGAAACACAGGATCAGCAGAAGAGCAACAATAACGGTGTTCTGTTGCTTGGAATAGTGTGGAGGATTCAGCAGTTTCTTCATAATTAGCAACATGGCGCTTAGTGGAGGTGGTTGTAATATTGTAGCTGTTAATGATGGTTGTAGAAGTGGTTGTAGTATTGTAGAAGTGCAGTTAGTGATTAGAAGGTGGTGGTGGTGGTGGTGGTAGTGGGGTAGGTGTAGTGGTGGTTGTAGTAGTGTAGTGCAGCTGCAACTAGTGTTTTAGGATGGTGGTGGTGGTGGTAGTAGTAATGGTTGTGGTGGTGCTGGTGGTGGTGTATAGTAAGGTGTAGTAGTGGTGGTTGTAGTAGTGTAAAAGTGCAGGTAGTGATTAGAAGGTGGTGGTGGTAGTGATGGTAGTGATAGAAGTTGTTGTTGTTGTTGGTGGTGTAGGTGTATATATATAGTGGTGGTTGTAGTAGTGTAGAGCAGTTACTAGTGTTTTAAGGGTTGTGGTGGTGGTGGTGGTGGTGTCGGTGGCGTCAGGGTGTCTTTTCAATAAACCAGGAATGTGGAGGCTCGCCTGAGTTTTAATTAAGGGAAAACAAATGGTGGTGATCACTTACACCAACAGCAACAACAGCAACAGCAGTACCCGGTCCAGCCAGTCAGTCAGTGAGTTAAGTGAGTCAGTGAGTCAGTTTCAGGACGGTATACTCTCTACTTCCTGCATGGTGAAGCTGTTTGTTTCTATCACTGTCACTGTGTCTGGTGTCATCGTTATACCAACTACAATACTTATACTACAATATATATTTGTTTTCTATACCTCAACCTCGGGGCTGTAGACTGTCAGTAGCTCGTGACTCTTGTGAGGCCCCGAGATTATTGTGTGTCGCATCAGATGAGACAGTGGAGCTTCGTGGTGATGTTGTTGGTACCGTAGCTTCTCTTCTGTCCCACTAGATGTCCACACCTTATTTATACACGTCACTATACAGGAGACAAGAGGACACACACACACACTAGATGAGACAGTGGAGCTTCGTGGTGATGTTGTTGGTACCGTAGCTTCTCTTCTGTCCCACTAGATGACCACACCTTATTTATACACGACGTCACTATGTATATTTTTCATATTATTAAAGAAGGTACTAGTAGCTCAGAACACGTATATAAAATTAATATGCAGTTTCTATTTTAAAGACTACATTGTTCAAGATAACAGGACACACTCACTGCCTTCGAAAGACTAGTGATCATGACCGAGAGAAAAGTTAGATTGAGAAACTAGTATATTCCACACGACTCTATGCACTAGTGTGAAAATAAATAAATGACTGTAACTAATGTCGACAAATCTTGTGTTGGGACGAAAAATTTGGTCTCATATAATATTACAAGGTCTACATGTGAGTCTGAGGCAAGTAGTGACACCCGTAGTTTAAAAAAAAATGAGGGCCCTTACTGGAGCTCTATGAACCCTCCAAATAATCCAGGCCACAAAATGCTTCATTGTTACGAATAGGGAATCTGTTGCCTGGAGTAGTTTGGAGGGTTCATAGAGCTCCAGTAAGGGCCCTCAATTTTTTTTAAACTACGGGTGTGAGTGCTATGTCTGGTCGTTGTCATGTATCAGGGTTATGATATTATACGGTATAATATAATAATACCTTTTGAGTATCAAGGTTAGACATGGCAGGGAGTACACTAGTGAGACGTAATTTCTGACTAGAGACGAACGACAGGCACCACACACACACACACACACACACACATACACACATACACACATATATATATACACACACACACACACCCTGCATTCGAACTCAGCCTCTATAGGTGTACTGGGTGGGGGGAAATGAACAATACCAGGCGATTCGAAGCTTTCTGCTCCTCACACACTGGTTAGAAATTATGTATTAAATGAGTGTACTTCATTTGACTATAGCTGGCTGGCTGGCAGAGGTACAGGTCACACAGGGACAGAGATGGAGGTATATACTGTGTGTCAATATCGTCTCCAGTGAAGTTAGAGGTAAAAGTTTTGTTTGTGTGAGAACAGTTCAGCTTTAACAGATGAAGAGATGGATCTTTGCCATCAAGAAGAAGGAGAGGCAGAAGAGCACTACTAAAGTCAGCTTCCCATGGCAATTTTATCTGTTTTTTTCTCCCGTACCTGGCTCTAGAGATTGATTGATTGATGGATATTAGGCGCCGCAACATGGAGGTCCTATAGCGCCAGAAAAAGGTGATAGAGAGGTGTGACAGCAAGCAGGAAGGAAATAAAAAGAAAAGAGGGACAGATGAAGAATTGAAAGTCAGTGACTGGGGCCGAAGGGACGCTGGCTCTAGAGATTACTGTAGTATAATAATAGGCAGCCATAGCAGTTTGGCCCTTTACCAGATTATCAATAAACAAGCAAAACTTCTACTGCATCTCCTCATAAGTTGTTACCATTAAATCTCCGACAGACACCACCACTGTCTTATATAACTGCCTTGGGAGTTGCTTGCATGTAGGAGATCCTGCTTACTTGTTTCCATTGGTTACTGTTGTATTGTACTTGGCCCTCCATGGCTGAATAAACATACAAAGAAAAAAAAAAGGTTGCTATCATTTGCTACTCATACCTAGGTTTTGGTGGTGAAGAAAATGTGATGCTTACAGGAGAGTTGATGTTCTACAGATGCATAATTACACCGCCACCTAATTTTCGGTGAAGGATATTTATTTATTTATTTATTTATTTATCTGTTCTTGTGTTTGTTTATGGTCTAGCGTCCACATTTTTAGCCATATGATGTTCCTTTTTTTTTCTATTGATAGATATTCATCATAAAACAAAATGATTAACGTTTGGGCAAAATCGGTCGAAGGTCAAGGTCACAAAAAAATAAAGATAGCAAAGGGCGAGTGGTCGCTGGCATCTTTAAGGGGCGGTGTTGCCATCGAATGATGTCTTGTTATTGTTAGAAAAGCCTAGTATGTTAGTGTATCCTGGACGGGCACTTGGATACGGGTCCCGAGTTTTCAGCATGCCTACCTGGTGCAGTGTTCGAGTGTAAAATACGTTGTGACAGAGGAGGGAGTTTCGTGTGAAAGTTGTATAGCTTTTCCTCTGCTCGTTAATAGCGAAATTATTCACTAAATAGGTTGCAGCATTAGTCTGATTTACTTCAATCCGTTATTCACTATATAGTCACAATAACATCAAATGAGAACATGAAAGATATTAATATTAGGCAGTAATATATTTGAATTACCCATATGTGGATTATTATAAATATTTGACCTAGACCTTATAGATCAAAGCCAAACTAAAGATAGTAAAGTACTATTATTATAATTGTAATACGAAAAGTCAATCATTGTTTTATTCATCCAATAATTGAATATTACAAAAGTTTACTGTATATATTGAGCTGTGTAAATTGTCTTAAGTATATGATATATAAAATAAAGACAGACTGACTGACTGACTGATTGTCTTATTCTCAGGTTATCTCGGAGCAATGGACCCCAGCCATGAGTCTATAGTTGCATCCTAACCATTGATCTTCTGTCCCACTTCTAAGTGAAGCAGTGTAGGATCTTTTTCTTCTCCTCATGGGATCATTTGACGGTTTTGTAGTTTCTTACATTCCTCTGGGCTCCATGTCGTTGTTTCTGGGGTTTAGGATCAGTGTTTTCCTGATCTGGTGGACTATCCAGGGTGCTGTTGACTGACTGTGTGTGTGTGTGTGTACAAAGAGACGGCAGGGGTCAGAGCTCCATGTCCCAGTTCTCCCCGGCAAGATGGACGAGCGTCAGAGGCAGGGAGGGAGGCAGAGGTTCAAAGTCTGCTGGAGTTCCTAATTATAGATCTCCCAGAGGCACCCAACTCCACCCAGCCAGCCAGCCAGTCAGTCAGTCCACCAATGTACAGTCGTGGTCAATAATAATCATCCACATATGGGTATTTGAACCAATTTACTGTCTAATATTTTCACGTTGACATATGATGTTATTGTTTTAAGTAGTTTGTAGCAGCTTGTATTCAATTAGAAGATGGTAGTTAACCTGTGTGTGTGTGTGCGTGTGTGTGTGTGTGTTATTGTTTTAAGTAGTGTGTAGCTGCTTGTATTAAATTAAAAGATGGTAGTTAACGTGTATGTGTGTGTGTGTGTTATTGTTTTAAGTAGTGTGTAGCAGCTTGTATTAAATTAAAAGATGGTAGTTAACCTATTTATTGGAAAGTTTATCATCTAAGGAACAGAGGGAAGCTGTCAAAATCTTACGTGAGTTATATACCCCTATATGGATGATTATATTTGACCACGACTGTATGTATGTATGTGTGTATTACCCCTATAGGGATGATTATATTTGACCACGACTGTAAGTATGTATGTGTGTATTACCCCTATAGGGATGATTATATTTGACCATGACTGTATGTATGTATGTGTGTATTACCCCTATAGGGATGATTATATTTGACCACGACTGTAAGTGATCATCTCACAATTAGCCTCAGTCTAGAATTGTTCCTGAGTTTATCACTTGTTTTCTGATATCGACCCTATTGTTACCGGTGCTAAAGTAAACAGTCTTTAATGTGTATATATATATATCATATTTCCGGAAAGCTGTTAATTAAGGGGTTGTGGGAGTAGGGGACAGGCTTGGGGGGGACTGGGGGGAGGGTGCGAGAGTAGGGAGACAGGCTTGGGGGGTTATGGGTGGGTGCAGGAATAGAGGACAGGCTTTCTATCCCCCCCCACCTTACCCCAAGCCTTTTCCCCTACTCCCGCACCCCCCCAAAACCCTCCCAAACCTGTCCCCCTATTCCCACACCCCCTTAAAGAAAGAAAGAAGAGTCTATTGTATGTAAACACACCATCTTCTGAATCTTCAATACAATATACTTTACACGGCAAAATATACAAATTTGAATGGAAACTATACCTTACAATTTAGTAATGATAGAAGGCTTCCATTCTCTCCCAACTTTGATCCTTAGGTTAGTTACTGAGTTATTCCCGTAAAACGAGGCGAAAATAATGATCTCTGAAACCGGTAGTAATGAAAAAACAATGAAGCAGCAAACACCTTGATGTCTCATTGTTTCAATCTAGTGTTCGATACATAGGAAACACCAACACCCTTAAACTTCCCTCAATGGTCTCGATAATGTCATAAGCTGCTGGCAGTCTACAGCCTCGAGGTTGAAACATAGCAAATATATAGTACAGTGGCGGTCATAATAAAAAAAATATTATATAATCATCCATTTAGGGGTAACTCAAGTAAGAGTTTGACAGCTTCCCTCTGTTCCTTAGCTGATAAACTTTCCAATAAATAGGTTAAACACCCACCACCTTTTAATTTAATACAAACAGCTACACACTACCTAAAACAATAACACACACACACACACACACACACACACACACACACACAAACACAGATTAAACACCACCTTTTAATTTAATACAAACAGTTACACAGAACTTATAAACAATAACATCATATGTGAATGTAAAAACATTAGACAGTAAATTGTTTGAGATACCCATATATGTGGATGATTATTATTATTGATCACGACTGTACTTTGCGTTATCAGTCACTCTCTTGAAAACTTGATAAATTATAAACTAAAAAATATAACCTCATTTACCAGCCTGGGCCCGTATTCACAAAAGCAAAGTTCACTCTTAACTTTAAATTTTATTCGTAAGCATTCATTCATGGCAAGAACTGGTATCCAACAACACTGCTTCGAAAACATAACAACTCATACAAATGGAATAACAAAACCATTCACTGCTTCGACATTATCCTGAAACACTATGTATGGTGAGGTCAGTAATGCAAACAATCGAACAAGTCCAAATTCTAAGATGTTTTGTGAATACCAGACAGTATCATCATACGTAAAGTGATGGTCTAATGTAAAGTGATGGTCTAATGTACTGCAACCTGGTGAATAAAAGCGATCTATTTGAGTTAATTTTATGAACCAAAATTGCACACACCAACAGCTATAGTTTCGGATCATTTTTCGAAGCCATCTCATTGGAAGGTGTTGCAATACATTAGACCATGACTTTACCTTGGCAAACTGGAGGTCTAGTGAGTGTAGGAGGAGGGGAGTATCGGCCACCTTCCATCACGTCTCCCCGAAGAAAAATGCAGTTTTATAGACGAGAGCGAGAGTCTGTGATGGTGATAAGCTGGCGGGGTGATGGATGGCAACACAGACTTCCTCTTTTGAAAATATGCTGATATTCCAAGACGGTTTTATCTGAAGGAGGGAGAGAGGGAGGGAGGAAACCATGGATGGGTGGTGGTGAGATGGAGTAGGGCGATCTGTACGAGACGAGGAGTATAAGAGAGGTATAGTTGGATACATGAATGGGTGGTACAGCCCAGGTGAAATATACTTGTCCCATTTGAGTAACCAGCCAGTGTCTATTATCAGGTACTTGCTTTTTTATTACCATCCTCAATACTGACTTCTGCCCCTGATGGTGTCTCCTATTTGGCACTATATAAGGAACTTAATATTGGGAGAAATTGACCATCTTTCACTTGGGCTGTACCACGAATTCCTGCGTCCAACTGTACCATTACTTGTTCCCCCGTATAGAAGAATATTGCCTGCTTACTTGTGGGTAATACGTTAAGGAGAAAATTCGGTGTTTTTGGGTAAATTTGTAGCAACAGAATCCTCCAAATTATTTCAAGCAACAACAGAACACCATTATTTTTGCCCCTATGGTCCTGTTTCCTGGCATACTTTGGAGGAATCAAGGCACTCCAATGTAACACAAGCGAATTACCACCACCTTAAGGGTTTGGAAGTCTTTTCGGTCCCAGACATTTTCGTTCAATTCTTCAACAGTTTCTCCTTTGCTTCTATCTCCTTGGTGTTCACTCTCCCACCTCCCTATTATCTCTTTCTCCCACCTCCCTATTATCTCTTTCTCCCACCTCATTATCTCCTTCTCCCTCGCCACTCTTCTTTCTTTTCAAAATCAAAATTATATATATTATATATATATTAATATATATATATATATATATATATATATATATATATATATATATATATATATATATATATATATATATATATATATATATATATATATATATATATATATATATATATAAATAAATAAATGGTTATTTTATGGATAGAATAAGAAAATAAAACAAATAATATAAAAATGAATAAATAAATATATAAATAAAGGGTTACTTGCTTCTTGGTTATAATAGTTTGGAGGAAATCGATGCTCCAGATTTACCAACACTGTATTTATTATTACCTTCTAAAACCGAAACACTGTCTCACCGTGTGTGGTTTTACTCGTGCAATAATATCATTCAGAAATAGAGACATCAATATGAGACTAAGTTACACCCGTAGTTTTAAAACATTTGAGGGCCCTTACTGGAGTTCTATGAATTCTCCAAACTACTCCAGGCAACAGATTCCCTATTCGAAACACTGAAGCGTTTTGTGGCCTGGATTATTTGGAGGGTTCATAGAGCTCCAGTAAGGGCCCTCAAATGTTTTAAAACCACGGGCCTAATATTATTATTTCTTATTGAAGATTTGACTAGCCTTGATCTCACTCAACAGCATTCAATGAACTATGTGAATAGATACTTTCATATAACCTGAATGGTACGGTAGTTCAAAAACATCGATTGAGTTTATTTATTATGATATATCGAATTTCGGCGTCAGATTTTGCATACGGATGAAGAAAGGAAGGAAGGGGAGGAAGCAAGCGAACGTGGAAGGATGGAGGAAAGGAAGGAAGGGACGAAGGGGAGGAAAGGAGGAATTTATATTTTAATTGATAGATATTAGGCGCCGCAACATGGAGGTGGTATAGCGCCAGAAAAAGGTGATAGAAAGGTGTGACAGCAAGCAGGAAGGAAATAAAATGAAAAGAAGGACAGTTGAAGAATTGAAAGATGGGAATCATTTAGTCTGGTCTCTCACTGGCGACCAGAGTAAAGGAGGAAGGGGAGAAAGACAGTAGTGGAGTAGTTTGGAGAATTCATAGAGCTCCAGTAAGGGCCCTCAATTTTTTTAAAACTATGGGCGTCAGTCTATTGTACCAGACACTTGGAAAGTATCAGAAATTAAACCCATTGCCAAAATTAGCTTTCCGAAAGTGTACAATGATTTTAGGCCTGTAGCACTTACATCAAATATCATGAAATGCCTAGAGATCATACTGAAAACATACTTATGTGAAAGCACAGATAACACTAATGACCCACATCAATTTGCATACCGTACAAATAGAAGTGTCCAGGATGCAAGCCTAACCTTAATGAATAATATTAGCGAACATGTAGATAAACAGAACACCCAAATACGATTATTGTTCATTGATTTCAGTTCTGCCTTCAATACGATCCAACCACACATCTTACTGAATAAATTGATGAGGAAAAATGTAAACTGTTTCCTATTGAAGTGGATTTTTAGTTTTTTAACCCAGAGGCCACAGTATACAAAGATAAATGATGTTAAGTCTAACACAATTATCACCAACACAGGGGCACCTCAAGGTTGCGTCATATCTCCAGTGTTGTTCACCCTATATACAGACGATTGTAGAAGCTTGTTCAGTAATTGTTCTATAATAAAGTATGCTGATGATACAGTAATAATAGGGAAAATCTTGAGCGATGATTGTGAGGACTATATTTCACAGGTTAATTGTTTTTTTTGATTGGTGTAAGATTAATTTTTTGGAACTGAATGTAAAGAAGACAAAGGAAATGTTAATAGATTTCAGGACAAAAAAGCAAGTAATACCAGAGCAAATTGTAATAAATGAGGAAAGTGTTGAGAGAGTTAGTAATTATAAGTACCTTGGATATGTGATAGATAACCAACTAAAAGGAAAGGAAAACACTGACTTGGTGTACAAAAAATGTAAACAACGGCTTCATTTTATGCATGTGCTAAATAATTTACATATTGGTAGGAAAATAATTAGTTTGTTCTATAAATCCATTATTGAATCTGTATTAAACTTCTCATTAACTACCTGGTATGGAAAACTGACTGTTAAAGATAAGAATAGACTTTTTAGTATTGTTAAAAAGTGCCGAAAACTAGGGGCAGATACTAAACCACTAGACATTATGTATCAGGAAGACGTAATAAGACAAGTAGGAAAAATTATGTTAGATCCAACCCATCCACTACACAAATATTACAGCTTTTTAAGGTCTGGAAGAAGGCTAGCATTGCCTACACAACGCACAGATAGGTTTAAGAAATCCTTCATACCAAAGAGTATCGTACTCTTTAACAATCTTAAAGCAACACAAATGTGATAAGACATAACAATTGTGATGGAGTAATTTTTTATGTGTTTAATAGGTTTATATATATTAATGTAGCTTTATGGAGGTATTTGTGTGTGTGTATGTGTGTGTGTATTAGTTTATATGTAACCAGTTAGTCGTTTTAAAGAATCCCATATTTTATATTTTATGTCACTTCATTTTATCTCTATCTTGTTTCTAGCTGGGAGCTCAGAGCCATAAAGAATTTCATTTTGTATACTTATTGTACTGCATTTTGACAATAAAGTAATCTATCTATCTATCTATCTATACTTCAACTCACTCTGGTAAACTTTCTCATTTCTTCTTTCTAATGGTATCTGTGTTTACCTATACACTTTCACTCCAATTATCTGTTCATCTACAATCAGTTTTGCGAATAATATAATCTGCATAAATTCAGAATAGACTTTTTTCTTGTCCTGGTTGGTATATCCACATTTTTGTTTCACTATTTAATCAGTAATGCTGATTTGCTATCCCTTTCTGTTTCATGTTTTTTTTTTAATTTATTTTTTCATTTCCACTCGTACGTTTTTGCTTTAGGGATTTTGTAAGAGTGCTGCTGCTTACGAATTAGTTTAAGTGCCTGTAGGATAGCCAGACTCAACACTTTCCCTCTTTAATGAGATGGTTACGATGCTTCCTTCTCAGTTTATAATTATTCAGTTTAGCGAATACACTCCATCCCAAACCTGCCTAGGCTCTCTCTTATTATTTCCATCTCGTATGGTGATAATCATTAGTGCCAAGTGTGTGTAATTATCAACAACCTTCTCTATATTGGCTATAAATAGTGCTTTGTCCCTGACCTTGATTTGCTTAAGGGACCCTGTGTTGTAGTCAGAAAATTGGAGATATACGAGTCCTTCAAACTTTGCCACGAAACACCATCTATATAGAAAGAACCTGTTTCGTGGCATGGTAAGGAGGAATCAGAAGCCTCCAATTCTCAAACACGATCACAGGGTCCTTAAAAGTGACCTTGCCTTTGGACATTACCGCTCCATGGGTTGAGAGTTATATTCAGACCTATTGATGTGAAGAGTGTGTGTGTGTGTGGGAGGAGAGACTCAATGTGCCGCCTGGTTTGCCATTCACCAACTGATAATAATAACCTGCCTTTTCAGAAATGCTCGGGTCTTATGTTCAGTGACAAAAATGAGATGAAGGTGGAGGGAGGGAGCGAGTGTAAAAGAAAAATACTGTGAGCTGTTTCTAAATATTCCATCCCATATTCTGCGTTAATTAAGGGGATGTGGGAGTAGGGGACAGGCTTGGGGGATTTTGGGGGTGTGTGGGAGTAGGGGGACAGGCTTGGGGGGTTTTGGGGGTGTGCGGGAATAGGGGACAGGCTTTCTATCCCACCCCACCCCCACCACTACCACCACAAGCCTGTCCCCCTACTCCCGCACCCCCCCAACCCCAAACTTGTCCCTCAATTCCCACACACCCTTAAATAATGAACGACTATATTAAGGTAAAGATAAACACATGTGCCTAGCTTACCTTTACCTAAACTTTAAGATAAACTGTACATAGTTTACCTTTACCTAGGATTCAATTACACAATACGAGGAAATGAGAGACGGGAGAAAGAATATAGGAGTGGCAGCTTCACAAGTGCAGGGGTTCGTTCGGGATGTAAGTTGATAATGCGTTAAGTTAACCCCTTGCCTGCCACCCACCCTCCCTCGCCTCTTATACTCTGAGCAGGTTAGCGCTAGGTCGTGGAACAGTGGACAGTATCTTGGTGGGTGTCATGAAAGTTTGAAGCGGAATTTGCTTAGTAATAATTATACTGATCGTGGAACAGTGAGAGAGAGGGGACCCATGCAGTAGCACAAAGATTAGAGTCAAAGAAAGATAAGGTGAAATAATATACTTTTTTTTTTTTTTTTTTTTTTATATATGATCCGACACTGGACATAGGCTTAATCAAGTCCGTTATCGTGGCCCAGTTCAACTGATGCTCACATACACACACATCACGACTTCGACTGGTTCGACTACTCCATTAAATGTCATCACCTTATTCATGGCGTCTAGCATAAATTATTATCGACCTTATTATTGCTTTACTCTTCTACTGTATGTACAATGTATCATGGTTTATATCCAATTTCGTACAGAGAGGCGAGGGAGCAGACAAAAGAATCTCCAAATATACCACACATCTACATTAAATAATACTTCTCTAACAAGACATCCATTCACAACTCACTCACTACACACCAGCCAGCCAGCCTGCAACAGTGCCTTTATGAAAATTAGGGGGATTGATGACACAGTGTTTATAAATCGTTTCCTCCAAACTATTCTAAGCAGCAGAAGGCCACCAATATTTTTGTTGAACTGGTCGTTTTATGTAGCATAGTTTTGGATGAATCAAGACGCCTCAAATGTATCAAAATTATACTCCCCACTTAATGAGTCTGACCATGGGGCTTACATCCGTAGTTTTAAAACATTTGAGGGCCCTTACTGGAGCTCTATGAATTCTCCAAACTACTCCAGGCAACAGATTCCCTATTCGAAACATTGAAGCGTTTTGTTGCCTGGATTATTTGGAGGGTTCATAGAGCTCCAGTAAGGGCCCTCAAATGTTTTAAAACTACGGGTGTTACATCTTGGGGAGTGCCAAGTTGTTCTGACTCACTTATGGTGTATTTTCTGATGGCCATGAGAGTAATACCAGAGAGAGGATACATGTACACTCGTGATATGAAATCCCTGACCAGAGACGAACGGCAGGCTTCACACACACACACACACACACACACACACACACACACACACACACACACACACACACACACACACCCACCCTGCATTCGAACTCAGCCTCTATAGGTGTACTGGGTGGGGGGGAAATGAGCAATACCAGGCGATTCGAAGCTTTCTGCTCCTCACACTCTGGTCAGAAATTATGTATGACGAGTGTACACCAGTAGCAACATCAACAGCAGGAAGGCAGGCAACATCAGCATGGCGTGAGGACATGGGGGAAACTTATGAGGCTTCAATGTGTAAATGGAGCTTAGCCAATGTTACCCTCCCCATGCAGGTGTCATCCATATCCGTCACCTCCTCTCTTATACCCTCCCTTCCCCCTACGACTTTCCTGCACCAACTTCTCTACGTACAGTCACCTCCTCTTACCCTCCTTTCCCCCTACGACTTTCCTGCACCAACTTCTCTACGTACAGACAGTATCCGACCATGCAGTCCCTCCCATTCAGAGAAGAAAAAGGAGAGCAATATAAGAGTTAGATGATTACCTACACATTATAGTCAAGCAATTCAAGTAAAGAGCAAAAATAATTACTTCTCTTCTCACTTCCCATTTGCTCCATCAAATAACTACACCAACATTCATTCCCACGGCTCTGATCCAGTTTAGAGGTTCCTGGTTTTACAACACGCAGACCAGGAGGAGAAGTGGCAGTTGTGTTCTAAAACCCTATACCGTATACTACAGTGCAGTTTGGTCCACTCCTAAGTCCATATCCTCAGTGACAAGCCTGTGAATGTTAAAGGAGATATCCCTGAATAACTGCATGTTAACGCTAGTATAGTACAAACGTCACATCAATGGCAATTTCAGGCGCTGACTTCTTATTAAAGGCAATTAATGAACAGCAGCTGCGGCCAACAACCCAGTGTGTGTGATCTCTTTATATCTCCACCTTCTTTAATTACCAAATGGTTTTTACGCTTCCTCTTCCTTTGATCATCACAGATTCCATATTCACGTAATGATTATCGTTGGTTTACCTCTGGGAAAATTACAAGCTCCAATGCACAATGGGAGTAAACATTGTTCCTAGAAATATGTGTTAAACAAAATGGCACACCAGTGATCTTAATTAAGGGGGTGTGGGAATAGGGGGACAGGCTTGGGGGGGGGGGGGGTAGGGGGTTTTGGTGGGTGTGGGAGTAGGGGGACAGGCTTGGGGGGGTTAGGGGAGGTGCGGGAATAGTGGGACAGGCTTTCTACCCACCCCAAGCCTGTCCCCCTATTCCCACACACCCCCAGTCCCCCCCCAACACTGTCCCCTACTCCCACACCCCCTTAACAGAAACGCATTTTTTATATCAGATAACCACGCATATTGGAACCTATTTTACAACCATCTTGCACCGACAGTAGTAAGATTAATGTTTTAGGGCACTGCACAAATATAAAATAAACATACACTGTACACTCGTGATACGTAATCCCTGACCAGAGACGAACAGCAGACACCACACACACACACACACACACACACACACACACACACACACCCTGCATTCGAACTCAGCCTCTATAGGTGTACTGGGTGGGGGGAAATGAGCAATACCAGGCGATTCGAAGCTTTCTGCTCCTCACACTCTGGTCAGAAATTATGTATCACGAAAATGTGAGTCTTCTAAACCTCTCTCAACGTTGAGAATGGTTTGGAAAATTCACTTGATCGAACTCTGTTCAGTTGCTCTCCAACACTCCTTGGACCCTGGTCAAGCACTATCAGCCATGGCTGTACCCAAACTATCATAAGGCGATTGACTGAAGCAAAGAATCCACGTGTTCACAGTTCGAAACAAAATGCTCAAGGACTATTTACCGTGACTGTACCTTTGTTTCCATACCTTTCAATCAGAAGAGTTTCTTGCAAAGTTCTTCATATTGTTTTAAAAGACAAGTGTTATTGTTCTAAATGAGAATTATTGAAATATCATGCAAATAGTGTGCAATTATTTTTCGAACGAGAAAAGTGAGTATCTATCTATATTGCTAAGATTTTCTCTTATTATTAAATAAGTGAAATTGTGAAAGGAGGCTATGGTGTTGGAAAATATCTAGCCATAATTTTATGTTAGTATCTTTATCCCGAGTCGGCAGGCATAATGTACAGTTGATCAAGTAGGAAGTGCAAGAAAAGTATGGATGTATAAGGCAACACCTGGCAATGTTTTGTAGTAAGGCCCATAGTTTTAAAAAAATTACTGGAGCTCTATGAACCCTCCAAATAATCCAGTGTTTCGAATAGGGAATCTGTTGCCTGGAGTATCTTGGAGAATTCATAGAGCTCCAGTAAGGGCCCTCAATTTTTTTAAAACTATGGGTGTAAGCCTTTGTTTGTATCTTTAGGAATGAATCACTAGGAACCCAGAGCCAATGTAAAGTGGAACGTGATTGGCTGAACTTTTGAGTGGTGGTGAAGATGTTGACATACAGTCGTTGTCAAATATAATCATCCATATAGGGGAAACTCACGTAAGAGTTTGACAGCTTCCCTTTGTTTCTTAGCAAATAAACTTTCCAATAAATAGATAAATTACCATCTTTTAATTTAAAACAAGCAGTTTATGCACTATTTAAAACAATAACACACACACACACACACTACTTATAACAATAACATCATAACAATGTGAACGTGAAAACATTAGACAGTAAATTGTTTGAGACACCCATATGTGGATGATTATCATTGACCACCACTGTATATATTACAACTATTAACCATCCACTCACATTTACTAATTAATGTCGTCCAGGGAATCTACTGATTTTGCCTACGAGAATACAGCTGTTGACAGATGTAGCATGAGGCGGCAAGGTAGTCAACACAGACTCAACACCCATCCCCTTGCTACACAAACAACACACAACATTTCCTTTGATAAACTCCAGAACTCCCTTTGGTGACTGGACTAGTACGTGTAGTTGCTGCCAGTATGTATGTGTGTGTGTGTGTGTGTATGTGTGTGTGTGTGTGTGTGTGTGTGTGCGTGTGTGTGTGCGTGTGTGTGTGTGACCATTTATAACATCTAAGAGAGGACCATCCCAAGCATTTTCGATATGAATAAAAAAGGAGGTTTTTATTTTGCATCATTTGAGTGAAATCGTTTCTTATTTCTCTCTCTCACTCTCACTCTCTCTCTCTCTCTCTCTCTCTCTCTCTCTCTCTCTCTCTCTCTCTCTCTCTCTCTCTCTCTCTCTCTCTCTCTCTCTCTCTCTCTCTCTCTCTCTCTCTCTCTATCTATCTATCTATCTATCTATCTATCTATCTATCTATCTATCTATCTCTCTCTCTAAATATATATTATCGTACAACAACACAACACCTGGACAAGTTGACAAAGGGATCTGATGAGACCTTGGTGTGATTACAATGCCATTATGGACTAGGCCTTAGTAACACACACACACGTAGACACAATACTGTTTAGGTTCATGTCACTATTTCATTGTGTTTGGTCAGACTTGCTTAAAAAAAAATCAAGATATTAATAAATTTAGTGACATAACAGATTTAGTAACATAAGCATTACACCAGTTAAGGGGGGGTGGGAATAGGGGGACAGGCTTGGGGGGGGGGGTTGGGGGGTGCAGGAGTAGGGGGACAGGCTTGTTTTGTTTTTTTGTTTTGTTTTGGGGTTAGGGGGTTGCGAGAATATGGGGACAGGCTTTCTACCCACCCCAAGCCTGTCCCCCTATTCCCGCACCCCCCCAGTTCCCCCCAAGCCTGTCCCCTACTCCCACACCCCCTTAAAACTGCTTTCCACCAGTTTTTAATTCTCAGTCATTTAATTGAGGGGGAAGTACAGTGTTGGTAAATCTGGAGTAAATGATTCCTCCAAACGATTCCAAGCAACAGAACACCATTATTTTTGTTCATCTGGTCCTATTGTTTCCTGGCATACTTTGGAGGAATCAAGGCACTCCAATGTAACAAAAAAGAATTATCACCTTAATATATGCATAAGTAATGTGACTACATATGTAAATTTCATGAGTTTCTCAAATTGAGACAATAATTCTCTCTCTCACTCTCTCTCTCTCTCTCTCTCTCTCTCTCTCTCTATCTATCTATCTATCTCTATCTCTATCTCTCTCTCTCTCTCTCTCTCTCTCTCTCTCTCTCTCTCTCTCTCTCTCTCTCTCTTTCTTGTGCGTATGTGTGTGTGTGTTATCAAAGTGCTGGATATGTATAAAAAAAATATATCCCTTCCAGTGGAGAAGAAGCGAGAAGGAAGGAATGAAGGAAGGGTCCAGGACGAGGAGTGGTGGAAGTAACAGGGAACCACACTATTATCTCTTCACGCCTGACTGACTGACTGACTGACTGAGTGATGTGTCAATCTTCGCAGCCCCATTTTATTGTCATGCACCAAACAAACAAACCACTACACGGGAATCTTCACGGTTGTACTATGTCGGGAAACTTCTCTCTCTCTCTTTCTATTTCTCTTTCTCTTTTTTTCTTTCTCTTTCTCTTTCTCTTGTACTATGTCGGGAAAGTGGGCATTCATCTTGCTTCTCTCTCTCTCTTTTTATTTCTCTTTCTCTTTTTCTTTCTCTCTTTTTCTTTCTCTTTCTCTCTCTCTTGTACTATGTCGGGAAACTGGGCATTCATCTTGCTTAAGTGGAGAGTATACTTTTAGTACATTAAAGCACCTTGATTCCTCCAAAGTATGCCAGGAAACAGACCCAGATGAAGAAAAATAATGGTATCCTGTTGCCTGGAATAGTTTGGAGGAATCATAATCTCCAAAAATGTCAAAACTATACCCTCCCTTTAAACCCCAGTTGTCAGCGAGACATATATTTTAATCATTTCCACTGTATTACATAATGGGTGGTCACTGTAATCCATATACTAATTTTACAAAGTACAGTCGGCGGCAGAAGTCCTGTACACGCCTCACCTGCTTCACCGAGACAGGCAGTGTTCATGGACTCGAGAAATACACACGTTTTTCTCGAGTGCTGGGCGAGTGTGTTAACCATTACACCATCAGCACCCACACAGGGACGAGGTGGTGTTGGCTGGTGTTTGGGGTCAACGCCACCAGAATCACCTACTTAGAACCAGACATAAATAAATAACACGTTCCCCTCCATGTCATGTGCCTCTCGTTCACTTCAATCATATCAATAAGTCACTTACTCATTTTTTTGTGATAAATATGAAAATCAAAGAATTGAAATAAAAAATATATTTCCAACTTAAAAATATAGCTTTCCTCATGGAAAATATTCTATCAGATGACAAGAATATTATAAACAAATTATGAGTTTTCTGAGGGAGACAAAACTTTATCACCCGTAGTTTAAATTTTTTTTAGAGCCCTTACTGGAGCTCTATGAATTCTCCAAACTACTCCAGGCAACAGATTCCCTATTCGAAACACTGAAGCGTTCTGTGGCCTGGATTATTTGGAGGGTTCATAGAGCTCCAGTAAGGGCCCTCAAATGTTTTAAAACTACGGGCCTATGACCTTGTATAGATTGATAAAATAAAATGGAACCACTGACTTCATATGAGACCTTTGGCCACTGGTTGATAGCCAATAAATTCAACAAGTGAGTGAGTTCATTGACCAGACGACCTCCTGCTTCTACTTCACTCTTTCCTTGGACATACAGCACAGTTGGACACATGAATGGTTGGTACAGTCCAGGTGAAATATACTTGTCCCATTTGAGTAACCATTGTGTGTCTATTATCAGGTACTTGATTTTTATTACCATCCTCAATAATGACTTCTGCCCCTGATGGTGTCTCCTATTTGGCACTAAGGAACACCCACACCCACCCACCCACACACACACACACACACACACACACACACACACACACCATCCTCAATACTGACTTCTGCCCCTAATGGTGTCTCCTATTTGGCACTAAGGAACTTGATATTGGCAGAAATTGACCATCTTTCACTTGGCTGGCTGTTTTGTATACTCGTATGTATTCTTTGTCATAGTTGAATGTATTATAGGTGTATATATATTTCATGTGTTGTTATTACTTTTGGGATATTAATTAGGTTGTGATTTATTTAATATATGAATATTAGTAAAAATCTCTTTGGTTACTCATGTTCCATAAATAGAGAAAAGCAGTTTGAACAGGGAATTTTTTTGCTGTTGTTACGTGGAAGAAAAAAGTTGATGATCCGAACTAACTTTGGTTGATCATGACACACAGGAACCAATGTAAACTATTGCCACCACTCGTTGTCCACCTCTCACTGCTAACATCCTGGAATACAAGGTTGCCTTCACTGGAAACGAGAGGCGTGGTGGATTGTCACGGCCTCACACCCGTAGTTTAAAAAAAATTGAGGGCCCTTACTGGAGCTCTATGAATTCTCCAAACTACTCCAGGCAACAGATTCCCTATTCGAAACACTGAAGCGTTCTGTGGCCTGGATTATTTGGAGGGTTCATAGAGCTCCAGTAAGGGACCTCAATTTCTTTTAAACTACGGGCCTATGTTTCTCACCAAGTCGAGTATCCACTGGTCCCACCCCATCCCAGTCCTACAATAACCAACAAACATACGTAGAAAGAACTGTCCATGAATTGTATTAGTTTAGATTTACAGAATGTGTTTGGTGTGTTCATATATTTTTGTCTAATAGTAAACTGATTGTGTACATTGATACGAGATGTGAATCAGACAGAGGTTTGTTCAATGTTTTTGTATTTCAAAATTTACGAGAATAATATTGACGTTTTTGACTTAAAAAACAGATAAGCGCTAACAATATATTGCTGTATTTATTCGATATTTTGTACGTTATTGATGTCTATATAATGCTACGCGGTTAATTAAGGGGGTGTGGGAATAGGGGGACAGACTTGGGTTTTTTTAGGGTGTGTGGGAGTAGGGAGACAGGCTTGGGATGGGGTGGGGTGGTTGAAAGCCTGTCCCTTATTCCTGCACCCACCCATCACCCCCCAAGCCTGTCTCCTTACTCCCGCACCCCCCAAACCCCCCCAAGCCTGTCCCCTACTCCCACACCCCCTTAATGCTAACAGAAAGTTTCACGAATCGCATAATTTAATAAAGATATCCATTTCACTGTGTGCTTAAATTGTCTTTAAAATTAGGTTCTTTCAAGGATACCAAGCTAGGCATTATGGGGGTAATTCGCTTTTGTTACATTGGAGTTCCTTGATTCCTCCAAAGTATGTCAGGAAACAAGACCAGATGAAGAAAAATAAACGGTATCCTGTTGCCTGGAATAGTTTGGAGGAATAATAATCTCCAAAAATGTCAGAACTATACCCTCTCCTTAAGAATAGAATACAATCAGTACAAAATATCCAGCCTCCTTTCTCTCTGTGTCATAAAGCGTCTAGTGAGTCTGGAGGTGCAGCCCAAGACAACAAAACAAAGGGTTGATGTAATATTGTTCTTTTCTGCTTCCAAGACTGCCACTAAAGTCTAGTTTACCGCCCGCCTTTAAACCCTCATAACAGCAAAGGAAGTCGTCTCTGAACAACAACAGTTATAGCGTCTGTGGAACATCTCCATTCTGGCTTATTATGGACTCAGGGCCTCAAGGAAACTCACAAAGACCTTTGTAAGTTCCTCTTTTGAGGACGCCAAGCGAACAACGTCATTTTTACCAAGAGAGTCAATTACTCCAAGCATCTGCTGGTTACTAATTTCAGTCATTAGAATGGTTTGTGGTTTTTGTGTGTTGCTGGAAGGTACAGTTGGCCACACATGAAGCTGGTATGTATGACTCGTTATATGTGAGGTGGCTATAAAGGGAAGGAAAGTGAACAAAATATGTAGTTTGTTGACAGGCAGACAGTAAAATATTATCACCGTCGTCATTCATCCATAACAACATCCATAACAACATCTCATCAATCATAAAAAAATATCCCTCATTTGTCAAGTGCAGGCCAAGGCTAACAAACGATGCGTACACATTTAATATTTATATTGTCCCTTGTTCTTGATACTGCCATTGTTTATTTTGTTTTGTTTTTTACCTTGATTTCCACCTTCACAATTAACCTTCTACCCACATTGCACCACAGACATCAATTAAGATTGAATTTGCCTTGTTTATATTGCGACCATTTAGTTTAACTTTGACTTCTATGCCTTCACTCGAAATACTCTTAAGGGGGTGTGGGAATAGGGGGACAGGCTTGGGGGGGGGGCGTTTGGGGTGTGTGGGAATATATAGGGGGACAGGCTCTCTACCCACCCCAATCCTGTCCCCCTATTTCCGCACCCCCCCAGTCCCCCCCCACCTAGCCTGTCCCCTACTCCCACCCACCCCAGTCCCACCCCCAAGCCTGTCCCCTACTCCCGCACCCCCCCAGTCACCCCCCAAGCCTGTCCCCTATTCCCGCAACCCCCCAGTCCCCCCCACCTAGCCTGTCCCCCTATTCCCGCACCCCCCCAGTCCCCCCCACCTAGCCTGTCCCCTACTCCCACACCCCTTAACCTACCACAATGCTCAGACATCAAGTTTTGGCGAGTGTATCTACAGTACAGTACTTGCCAAACCTCAACCTTCCTCTGTTGTTCAAGTCCCATGCACGTGTTCAGTATATCTTTATCATTTCCCTTGGGTATTTCCTTCACCTTCTTCTTCCCTGTCTGATAGTTGTATTTTTAAAGACGAACGCTTCCTCCCAGAGAGTTGTAGTCAGTGAGAACACACAATCCTGAGCAAATGTTCGTACAAGGCGACGTACCCACCCTTCGCAGATCCCCCACCAGACAAACTCCTCACCATCCCCCTACAACACCAATCATTCTATACCCCGTCTCCCTCCCTCTCCCTCTCCCTCCCTCTCTCTCAATTACACAGCACACGGTAATATATAAAAACATGATTTAGATATTATTATATGGCATGATTTTCTCTCAATAGGCTTACATTATAACTCAACTTAAGATCATAAGAGTAAACTACTTAAGTATACAAATTTGCCTAACTATTATACAGCCATAAATTAGGGAGGGGTGTCGTAAACATTGTGTTAGAATGTTAGAATGATCTGACTAAGAGCCTTCAAGATCTTTGCGTATAACGATGCACCATGGGACCTGAAATGGTTGGTAGTCGTAGCGTGCCGTGGTTCTCGTCTGCCTCACAATATCAAAACAAAATGAACATATATAGCTTCTGTTGGGAATTATACTGTAGCCTACTGTGTACAATTACAATAAAATGCCCTATACTGTATGTTGGTATTAGACTTGTTTCACTTGGTTTGGGTACACTTTGAACGTCTGGTCTAAAGATACTATGAGTCATAATGAAGGTATAGACTTATTACAAGAATCAGGTTTAGTCAATGAATATGAAAAATGTTACACCACACACACGCTAAGTAACAACATTAAGGGGGTGTGGGAATAGGGGGACAGGCTTGGGGGAGGGTTTATGGGGTGCAGGAGTAGGGGGACAGGCTTGGGGGAGTTTGGGGGGTGTTTGGGGTGTGCAGGAGTAGGGGGACAGGCTTTCTACCAACCCCAAGCCTGTCCCCCTATTCTCGCACCCACCCAGTCACCCCCCAAGCCTGTCCCCTACTCCCGCACCCCCCCAGTCACCCTCCAAGCCTGTCCCCTACTCCCTCACCCCCCCAGTCACCCCCCCAAGCCTGTCCCCTACTCCCGCACCCCCCCAGTCACCCCCCAAGCCTGTCCCCTACTCCCTCACCCCCCCAGTCACCCCCCCAAGCCTGTCCCCTACTCCCTCACCCCCCCAGTCACCCCCCCAAGCCTGTCCCCTACTCCCGCACCCCCCCAGTCACCCCCCAAGCCTGTCCCCTACTCCCACACCCCCTTAACTACCGAAGGAAAGGGAAACGAAATTTGTTTACGACAGTTCGTGTGTATGGAATCCCCAGAGGTCAGCCGAGTTGGCAGGATGTGGGACCTTAGCTTCACATTTTATTACTTCAACTTTCCTGACTCGGCCAGCCTATGCCATCAGGGGAACTTGCCACAACTGTAAACAACTTAATAATTCAGACCCGTTCTGTCGATGTAGGGATAGGATCGTGTTGCGTGTGTGTGTGGTTGTGTGTATCTATTTCATACATGATATTGTATTCTGACACTTATTATTAATTGGATTCCAGTAGTTGGGATAAAATCATATTGAAGGCAGATGCAGACACCATACATACAACACACATCACCATACAGCACACATCACCATACACATACAACACACATCACCAATACAGTCTCACCAGGAATACTGTTAAATTTAAACATCCATCTACGTGAAAAATTAAGGACCTTGTGATATTGTATGAAACTTGGAGGCTTTGTAATTCCTCCTGATTATGCCACGAAACACGCTCCTTCACTATGGGTGATGTTTCGTGATAAAATATGAAGGACTCCCAAACCTTCAATTTTCTGACTACATCACAGGGTCCCTTAATTAATGTCCAGGAACTTGTATTGTATTTCTACCAAAATTCACTAATTTAAACACCACTTCTTCGCTGTTAAAGGGGGTAATACACTTCTAGTACACTGGAGTGCCTTGATTCCTCCAAAGTATGCCAGGAAACAGGACCAGAAGAACAAAAATAACGGTGTTCTGTTGATTGGAGTAGTTTGGAGGATTCAGTTGCTCCAGAATTATCTCTCTCTCTTCAGATTTATACTAAAGTCTGATATTACATCTTCAGAACCGTTAAGGGGGTGTGGGAGTAGGGGACAGGCTTGGGGGGGGGGGTTTAGAGGGGTGCGGGAGTAAGAAACAGGCTTTGGGGGGTGCGGGAATAGTGAAACAGGCTTGGGTTAGGTAGAAAGCCTGTCCCTCCTATTCTCGCACCCCCCAAAATCCCCCTAAGCCTGTCCCCTACTCCCACACCCCCTTAAACGAAACAACCTCCCTTACTTTCATATTCACCAAAGTAATTCGACCAATTAACTTTTGAGTTGAGAGGATTAAAGGCGAGGAAGCAACTTAATTATCCTCATCAGTGAATTATAATAAGTGAGAGATTTCAAATCATTATCTTGTCCACATTCGTTTGAGATTCCTAGACTTATTAGGTTTGAGGCCCGTAGTTTAAAAAAAATTGAGGTCCCTTACTGGAGCTCTATGAATTCTCCAAACTACTCCAGGCAACAGATTCCCTATTCGAAACACTGAAGCGTTCTGTGGCCTGGATTATTTGGAGGGTTCATAGAGCTCCAGTAAGGGACCTCAATTTTGTTAAAACTACGGACCAGAGTGTGAGGCAGTGTGAAAGAGGAAAGAGTGTGAGTTGATTTTTGCAATGTTAGTGAAAGTGTAAGGTTCTACGAGTGTGAGACTGTGAAGCAGAGGAGCAGGAAACATTTTGAGGCAGTGTAAGTATGTGGCAATGGGAATATAAGTGTTTTGTTTGACCTTGTGTTTGAGGTCCCCATACACGCCGAGTTATTTATGAAAGTTCAAGCCACAATCAAGTATGTTTGCTCGCGTGTATGGTAGCCAATTTAGGCTCGTACAGTTGGCTCCACTCCCGCGTTTCTCCCCTGTCGTTGCCAATGTTGGGCCAGTCAGAAATTCGAATAACGATTCACAAGTTAAAATATTCGAAACATTCATATCTTTCACTCAAAGGATATGAATGTTTCGAATTGTTTAACTTGTGGATCGGGATTCGAATTTCTGACTGGCCCAACATTGGCAACGACAGGGGAGAAACGCGGGAGTGGAGCCAACTGTACACAAGTCTGAGGTGTCACGAGTCGAGTCAAGAGTAGGTTCGAATCCCACCATACACGCTCAGTTATCCCTAAACCATAATCAAAGGCAGTTGGACGCGGTGTGTGGTGGCGTGAAGGTTTGTGCTGCGTGGAGACTGAAATATGTGTCTTTTTTTATAAGATGTGTGGGCAGTGCGATTGGTGCGTCTTGTGGAAAATACCAGTCAGTGTAGATTGAAAATTAGTGTAGATTGAAAATTAGTCTAATGCCGTAATACCCATAAGGAGGTGATGGACAAAAGAACCAACAAAAGAAAGAAATTGGTGCGTGTGTGATAGCTGGTCCGTCATGAGTACCAACACAAACACGACCAAATTTAATGTTCTGTGTCTGGATATTGTGGAAACGCAACGAAGATTGAACCCTCGTCACATAGATTGAGTGTTTTGGGGCCAATTTTAATGTGCTTTGTTAAAGTTATCCTTGTTTGTGGATGATTTAAGGGGAGAGTATACTGTAGTTCTAATAGGCATTTTTGGAGATATTGATTCCTCCAAACTACTCGAAACAACAGACCACCATTATTTTTTTTTCATCTGGTGCTGTTTCCTGGCATACTTTGGAGGATTCAAGACACTTCAATGTACCAAAAGTATACTCTCCCCTTAATTAAGTCCAAGGAATACGGTGACAGTGGGGCAAAGACAGCAGCCTATAGTGTACTTATAGAAAAACTGAAGCAGAAGGAAGGATGCATCGGCAAATATTGAGACAGTGACAAAAATGATAAATGCGATGATTGATTGATTGATGGATATTAGGCGCCGGTACATCGAGGTCCTATAGCGCCAGAAAAAGGTGATAGAGAGGTGTGACAGCAAGCAGGAAGGAAATGAAAAGAAAATAGGGAGAGTTAAAAAACTGAAAGCTAGTGACTGAGGCCGAAGGGGCGCTAAAACCCTGAAAGTATTGCCCACATTACTACAGGCAATATCCCCCTACGGGACTATAAATGAATGCGATGAGGTCAAGAAGGAAGGAAGCTGCCTCACGTAATTGTGGTCCAGCAGCAGATAACATAGACGCCTACAAACCACGATTATGGTGTTATAATGTACTGCTGTTCCTGGCTGCTGGATCAAGAAGTTGGCCGCGATTCCCTGACACGCGTCAATGAGGTGAGTTTAATTTAGTCATCATCATATCTTATTGTGCCAAAACTTTACCCATATAATTATCAAGGCATTAGGCATCAGGTTTTGAGCGTGATGTAGCAACTGGTCTTCGAAGATTAATAGGGACACAACGTGAAGGTTTGCTACTTACCCCCAGTTTGATTTAGTGAAATGATTTGTTATGGATAACGAATTTATGACAAACCCCAAATAAAACCATGGACAACCTAAAGAAAAATGCAAAGAGACTGCGGTCGGTCACTTGATATTTTTGTATTTCTGGATTATTCATGATTCCACAACCTAGTAACAAACGATGTTCAGAATGTGCAACTATGGTTCCATCAGATATTTAGGTTAATAAGACAGTAGTGCATATATATATAAAGCATATGAACTTAATACGCCAAGCCAGCTGATATAACAACGAGTAGAAGGATGACATTAAAAGTGGTAGATGCTACAACATACGTGGTACGACATGGTGTTTGGTTTGGGTAGTTCAATGTACAGTTGCCCAAGGAAAGACTGCAACCAAATTTGGTGGTGTGTGGCAATATCTGGCAGCTGCTCCAAAGTAAACACTATTATTTTATCAATGGATCACTCAGAACCTATAACCTTTGTATGGATGGATGTTATTGGCTTCAGCTAATTACATTCATCCTTACAACTATAGGTTCTGAGTGATCCATTGATAAATTACGAGTGTTTACTTTGGAGCAGCTGCCAGATATTGCCACACACCACCAAATTTGGTTGCAGTCTTTTCTTGGGCAACTGTACTGTACGTGACAGGGTAGACATCTCAATCTTCTCCGTTCCTCTTACCTTTGAGAATGGTGTCCGGTGTTTGGTGTTGGCCATGGTGTGGGGAGGTGAGCTGGTAACGGGGGAGTCGTGTGGGCAGTACAGGAAGCAGTAACAAAGGAGAGTAAGGCTACGTGAATGTATGTGAGGCAGAATGTGAAGTTGTTTAAGTGTGAAAGAAGGGGGGAGAATGTAAGGCAGGACGAGGCAGTGTGATTGTAAGGCAATATTTGTATGAAGGTGGTGTTAGTGTGAGGCAACAGATTCTCTATTCGAAACACTGAAGCGTTTTGTGGCCTGGATTATTTGGAGGGTTCATAGAGCTCCAGTAAGGGCCCTCATTTTTTTTAAAACTACGGACCTTAGTCTGGGAAAATGTAAAACATACCGAGGCAGTGAGTGTGTGACAAGGAGAACGTGAGGGAGTAAGAGTGTGACAAGGAGAACGTGAGGTAGTAAGAGTGTGAGGTGGAGAGAGTGGGATGAAGCAGGGAAGCATGTAAAACATTTTGAGGCACTGTGAGCGTGAGGTAGTGAGAGTGTGAGGTAGTGAGAGTGTGAGGTAGTGAGAGTGTGAGGTAGTGAGTGTGTGAGAACGTGTGAGTGTGTAACATGTTGAGTGTGAGTCTTGTCATCCATACTAAAGGTGAAAAAGTATGCCTTCATTTGTGAAAGACAAACACACACATATTCTGTACATGCTAACACATATATAGACATACAAACAGTTCACATGTGGGCATATACAAACATACACATATATAGACATACAAACAGTTCACATATATAAACATACACATATATAGACATACAAACAGTTCACATGTGTGCATATACAATCATACACATATATAGACACACAAACAGTTCACAAGTGTACATATACAAACATACACACACATATACATGGATGTACACATAATCCACACACACACACACACAGACCTTACCTTCTCTGCCAGACTGTCCGGCCTTAATGGTCTGAAAGAAAAGAATAGAATATAAAGAAAGGAACTGGATTAGTCCAAATTAGCATAGTAAGAGGAAAGGACAGGAAAACTGAAGTCTTCCGCCCCGTCTGCCTGCCTCTGTCTGTCTGTCTGTCTCTGGGATAAAGATGGCCATGACGGGAGGACTGAGCGTTGCAGGATAAAACACATATAATAACATGACATTTTTGTGGCGGTGATCGAACATCTCGACATTTTTTTACCTTTCCTTTTTACATAATTATATATTTTTTATACATGTGATTCTAGCAAAAAGCATATGTGACTTTGAAGCGTATTTCCACGGAACATTTTTCAAACAAACCATTAGTATAAAATAATCAATAACATCGACATTGTAGAAGTGTTGTACTACATTAGATTATCGTATTTTTTTTTTAAAGTCAATGATATGATAAATATAAACGAAATAACTATTAACTTGAGATCCTGAGTAATCCAAGACAAAATAATGAAACCCAGAATGAACGAGTAGGGGGACAGGCTGGGGGGTTGGGGGGTGGGGGGTAGGGGGGTGCGGGAATAGGGGGACAGACTTTCTACCCAACCCAAGCCTGTCCCCTACTCCCACACCCTCTTTTGCTAACCTTGTGTATAGAACTTTACGCTCGACTCGTATAAACCACAAATAAACAACAATGGTGATTAATACATAAATCCTATTGAATAACGAAGCCCTATTGTATAGTATAGTTGTAGCTAAGGAAGGTTTGGAATGAAGTCACTCACCCTCAGTTACACTCGTGATACATAATTTCTGACCAGAGTGTGAGGAGCAGAAAGCTTCGAATCGCCTGGTATTGTTCATTTCCCCCCACCCAGTACACCTATAGAGGCTGAGTTCGAATGCAAGGTGTGTGTGTATGTGTGTGCGTGTGTTCGAATGCAAAGTGTGTGTGTGTTATTGCTCATTTTCCCACTCAGTACACCTATAGAGGCTGAGTTCGAATGCAGTGTGTGTGTGTGTGTGTGTGTGTGTGTGTGGTGCCTGCTGTTCGTCTCTGGTCAGGGATTACGTATTACGAGTGTACAGTATAGTTGTAGGTAAGGAAGGTTTGGAATAAAGTTCCCCTCTGTACCTCATTAACGTCTGCCATTTGTTAGCCGAGTGATAAATGTGTTTATGTTGGCAACGTAAAAACACACACATTGAATTCTTTTATGTGTATACAAGAATGCGTGTTCCTCGTGAAGAGAAAAATAATAACAACACATTTTCATAGACCCTAACAATTTTACTTAATTATAATTTACATGATTATTATACAACACCTTTTTTCCGTCCATCTATATATGATAAATGTGTTGATGTAAGTCTGGTAAAACACACCTTATATATTTCCCTACAGGCATAGAATTAATAAGAAAACTGTTGCCATAAAGAGAGATAAGTGTTATGTTATGTTATGTTATGTTATGTTATGTTATGTTATGTTAGCTTAGTCCTCTTCACAGTGTCATTATGAATTACCTGTGATTCATAATTTCTCGCTAATAAGTATTCGGATGTATAATGTATTTTGTTCCTCGTGTATATAATGAAGAGTTCTTGTACAATTTCATTCAGCCAGTTGTTGGTTATTGGTTGTCCACACTGGAATAGCCTCTGTTGTTGATGTCAGTGATAATATCAAAGTAAACGGAGCTCAGTACACTAGTGGTTCACGTGAGATAGAAATAGAGAGATAGAAATAAAGATATAGATAGAAATAGAGACACCACCGAGATATCTTGGTGGTGTTGACTGAGCTTCACATCAACCCTGAACCTACAGTCTGGATAATCTGTGACGTCATGAGCAGAGCAGACACATTTTCGCTTCACCTCCCTTCGATGTGAAACTACCTTACTTTTCCTTTTACCTTACTCGTATCTATCTATACCCTACATACGGTACTGTATTCTAGCCGGGATTCAGCGAGTGCTTTTGTAGGTAAGAGATGTTGTTTGTTAGCAGAGAGAGATGGCTGATAACACTGAGATATTTATCATGAGGTAGCTGCATGGGAGGTTATTAGGACACAAGAATCTGCGTTGCTAACACAAATTATATACTTAGGTTAGGCTTTCCTATTGAGGCCATGCTGTTTTATGATGCTGCAGACTGAAGGTAATTCCGAATAACATATTTCCATATTTATTTATAACATATTTTATTTTAACAGTGTGTAGCCTGCCAATTGTTTTCTACACACTCACACACACACACACTCATACACACACACACTCATACACACACACATTCCAACACTTTCCTTGTCTCTAACTCTGCAAGGCACTATGAGTCTGTTTAAAACTTGTGTTCCGCTGGCCTCTTATGCTTAGATAGATAGAAATAGATAGATAGACAGATAAGAGATAGATAGAAATAGACATATAGAGATAGATAGAGATAGATAGATAGATAGATAGACAGATAAGAGATAGATAGAAATAGACATATAGAGATAGATAGAAATATAGATAGATAGATAGACAGATAAGAGATAGATAGAAATAGATATAGATAAAGATAGATAGAAATGTATAGATATAAATAGATATAAATATAAAGATATAGATAGAAATAGAGACAGATAGAGATAGATAGAAATAGAGACAGATAGAGATAGATAGAAATAGAGACAGATAGAGATAGATAGAAATAGAGACAGATAGAGATAGATAGAAATAGAGACAGATAGAGATAGATAGAAATAGAGACAGATAGATAGATAGAAATATATAGATAGAAATAGATATAGATATAAAGATATAGATAGAAATAGAGACAGATAGAGATAGATAGAAATAGAGACAGATAGAGATAGATAGAAATAGAGACAGATAGAGATAGATAGAAATAGAGACAGATAGAGATAGATAGAAATAGAGACAGATAGAGATAGATAGAAATAGAGACAGATAGATAGATAGAAATATATAGATAGAAATAGATATAGATATAAAGATATAGATAGAAATAGAGACAGATAGAGATAGATAGAAATAGAGACAGATAGAGATAGATAGAAATAGAGACAGATAGATATAGATAGAAATATATAGATAGAAATAGATATAGATATAAAGATATAGATAGAAATAGAGACAGATATATAGAGGAAAATGGAACACAAGTTTTGAACAGACTTTTTAGTAACTATCAGCCTTGAGTTGAGTTACAGAAATCTGATTCGCGAAAAGTATTACGCCCTTTGGGGAAAAACCCTAGTGTGGTTTAAGATCGATATGTTTGAGAATGGACAGATTGTCTTTTGGGCCAGATGGAAAAATACGCCAAAGTAATTATCATCAATGTAGAAGAGATATATATTTATTCCAGACAGTGGAAAGATGAGAGCTAGCAGAGAAGTCCATGGTGTTTTGTAGATAATAGATAATTGACACAACACTTAATAGCGTACAGTCACTCATAAAAGTAAAGACACCTCAGGCAAGACATCTTTTAACTCGTGAGATATCGGTTCTGGTAACATTGTAGGTGACGTCAGAGGTGGTGTGTGTGTGTGTGTGTGTGTGTGTGTGGTGTTTGGATTAAGGTTGGTTTGTTCGATACATTATTTCAACTCCTGCTTCGTCTCATCTAGCCTTAGTTCAAAGTGAGTCGAGCTGATCAACTTCATATCTCAAGCGCCATCACTGACGTCACGTTACACTGTTGCCAGAACCGATATTACACGTATAAGAAGGTGACTGACTGGCCTGGGGGGGGGAGGGTCTTAATTTTTACGAGTGATTGTACATGTTGTGCAAAAAGTGAATCTTGAAACCCACGATATTAAGATAACAAATTCTTACTTATTTACAAATGTAGATAAGGATTGTGCTGTGTTTTTGTGCATGATAGAGATAGATATTTTTTGTGCATGATATAGATAGATATTTTTTGGGCATGATATAGATCAGGGGTTCTCAAAGTGGTCGATATCGACCCCCAGGGGTCGATGGGATCATCCAAGGGGTCGATGAATAACCAGGGGGTCGAAAGGGGGTCGATGAATAACCAGGGGGTCAAAAGGGGGTCGATGAATAACCAGGGGGTCGGTGAATGTTTACTGTTAGGGTCGAACGGACCATTGAAGCCTCCAATTTGAAGTTCTAGATTATCAATGTTAGTAAAAATCTGAAAAATACCAAGACATCATTAGATTAAAAAAACTATATCAACAAGCACTGGGCTTCGCCCACCACGGCTGCGCCGTGGGTGCTTTTGCCTGCGGCGCTGCTCGCTACCGTCGCCCCTCCCCCACTCTTGAATTCACAGTTCAGACAAATAGGCCAAATTTTTTCAGTAAATCTTCAGAAATTTCAGCAGCGCTGACAACACTACCTTCAACCAACCTCTCCCCCTCATCGTCTCTCGCAGCTCTACTGTCCGTACAGTACCAGGGTTCGTACAGGATGCATTCCTACATGTCAACTATACTACTACTACTACTACTACTACTACTACTGATTTTGGCATCGGTGTTTTTTTCCTTGGATTATTAAGAGCTAGGCTGCTGGGGGGTCAACAGAAAATGTGCAACTTCATTGGGGGGTCGACGAGTTAAAAAGTTTGAGAACCCCTGATATAGATAGATATTTTTTGTGCATGATAGAGATATTTTCGTGGGTTTGTTTGTCCCATCTTTGTCTATAATCGATATGTTTACACGGGAGAGGTGAAGCTGTCTGGATGTTGGCTGGTATATATAGGAGAGAGAGAGAGAGAGAGAGAGAGAGAGAGAGAGAGAGAGAGAGAGAGACAGACAGAGACAGACAGAGAGAGAGAGAGAGAGACAGACAGATACAGAGAGACAGATACAGAGAGACAGATACAGAGAGAGACACAGAGAGAGAGACAGAGAGACAGAGAAACAGAGACACACACATGCACACACACACACACAGAGAGAGAGAGAGAGAGAGCCGTGTTGGAGCCAGACCACATGCAGGAAAAAGAGTTGAGTAAGAGAGAGCCAAGTGGTGTGGAGCTGGAGAGAATGTTGATCTTACGGCCCAAGACGTCAGCTGCAGGGCCAAGAGGCAAAGCATTAGCAGAGAGAGAGAGAGAGAGAGAGAGAGAGAGAGAGAGAGAGAGAGAGAGAGAGAGAGAGAGAGGACATACATATACACACACACATACACACACAGAGAGAGAGAGAGGAACATAGAACATACATATACAAAGAGAGAGAGAGAGAGAGAGAGAGAGAGAAAGAGAGAGAGAGGAGGACATACATATACACACACACATACACACAGAGAGAGAGAGAGGAACATAGAACATACATATACAAAGAGAGAGAGAGAGAGAGAGAGAGAGAGAGAGAGAGAGAGAGAGAGAGAGAGAGAAAAAGAGAGAGAGAGAGAGAATTACATTTATACAAAACCCACATTTGGTGTTGCAGTTATAACGAAGATGTTGATCTTAACTTTATTACAGGTAACAATATGATTTTAAGTAAAATTATAAGAAATGCATTTTAATAGGTCTCTCTTGGCAAGAATATATATTTAATCTATATATGAAACATATACTCGTGCACAGTTGGCTTCACTCCCGCGTTTCTCCCCTGTCGTTGCCAATGTTGGGCCAGTCAGAAATTCGAATCCCGATCCACAAGTTAGAATATTCGAAATATTCATATCTTTCACTCTAAGGATATGAATGTTTCGAATTTTTTAACTTGTGGATCGGTATTCGAATTTCTGACTGGCCCAACATTGGCAACGACAGGGGAGAAACGCGGGAGTGGAGCCAACTGTACCTACATAAGTTTCAATACACATGAATAACTCACAGATTACTCTCTAATGTTTCTCTATCTCATAATTATGATATAACTGTTTTGAATAGTGAGTAGCTGCTTACGGTAAACTAAATGGGCTTACTTAACCAATTTATTGACAAATTTCTCAGCTAACGGACAGAGAAATTAAAACTGTCAAACGTTTACATGAGTGGAGGATTATTATTGTCCACGACTGTACATATACTAACTCAAGATAAATACTTGTATCCATATTTTATTATTCATTTTCATTCACGTTATTCATTTTATAATCATCGAAGATCAACAACAAATAAATAAATGTTTCCCCAATCTTCAGTTGTCATTCATTACCATAACAAACCAACTAAATGATTTACTGTGCTTGTTTTAAATGGATATAATTACGTGATAAATGTATTAATCTTTTACCCACCAGAAACATCCTGCTTAACCACCATAGGATAGTTAAAATTGACAATCAAGCATGTTTTGTCTGCAGCTTATAGCGTCATATTATGAATCTTCAACAACAAGTTATTTACAAACAGGGAAGGGATTAATCATGGACTAAGATTGATTGATTGATAGATATTAGGCGCCGCAACATGGAGGTCCTAGAGGTGATAGAGAGGTGTGACAGCAAGCAGGAAGGAAATAAAAAGAAAAGAGGGACAGTTGAAGAACTGAAAGTCAGTGGCTGGGGCCGAAGGGGCGCCAAAACCCTGTAATTATTGCCCACATTACTACAGGCAATACCCCCCTACGTGGTCATGGACTAAGAGAGTTGATATGTTAGTACTGAGGACTTATGTAACCAAACAGGCGTGTGAAGGAGGGAGTGTACCAAATTTTTATCTTGAACGGTATACTAGCCAAGTTATTTTTACAATGTTAGGCAATCTCCCCGAGTAAGTGTGATGACTTTCAGAGATAGTACAGTAATTGATGTAATTATATTACTGATAACATGTAATCCAGTTAAAATAGTATTCTCAGCTGAAACCATTCATTATTTTATAATGTTAAATTTGCTTTTCGATCCTTTTAGATTTCATATTTGTCTTTGGCGGTGTCGTAATAAAAAAGAAATAATAGTTATTGTTTAACAATCACTTATAATCACAATTCAGAATAAAAGGATTTGAAGTAATGGTGTTCCTTCCATAATGTATATATATGATGTGGTTGATACATAAATCTTTGCAGCCACACAGTAATATTAGTAAATGTTCAAGGTGTACAGTATATGGTTATTGAAGCATTTTAATCACAATATAGCAGAACATTTAGGGGTTTGGTCCCACTCATCCCTAATATACATCTTGAAATGAAAAGTGCAAGGAGTGATACACAAAATATGTTATTAAAAGGCATAAATATAGAATGAACCAACAGTACTATAGTGATTTAATTTTCCAATATTTTTTCATATGGCGTAATTGTGCCCACATCATTTGAACATGGTGTACTGTATTTAGATACGATGGTGTCAATACGGTGGTTTAAATGTTTTTTAGCACTTTTTAGAAGGTCAAAATGAATATAGTTACCAAATTCAAGGAGTGACAGTGATAACAGTATAGGTAGATACTGGATAATGGTTAAGATACTTAGAATTCGAGTTACTCTTACAGTTGCCCAAGAAAAGACTGCAAACAAACAACTCCTAGACGGAATGGTTCGAGCTTTATAGTACGTAAAGAACTGTAAACCTTAGGGGGTATTACAGCATCGTTAAAGTTAGAGCAAATCATTCTTCCATGCGACAGGACAACATTATTCCTCTTCATCTGGCCTTGTTTCGTGGCATACTTTGGAGAAATCAGGCACTCGCGATCCAAAATATATGAAACAGGATAAAAGTTGTATATAATTGGTTCACTTGTATGTTAAATGATTCGAAACTTCAACAAGACCTGGATACAAATTTTGGATTGCGAGTGTACCAAAAGACTTACACCCGTAGTTTAAAAACATTTGAGGGCCCTTACTGGAGCTCTATGAATTCTCCAAACTATCCCAGGCAACAGATTCCCTATTCGAAACACTGAAGCGTTTTGTGGCCTGGATTATTTGGAGGGTTCATAGAGCTCCAGTAAGGGCCATCAAATGTTTTTAAACTACGGATGTTAGTATACTACCCACTAATGATTGGTTCCATACCTTGATTTGGTCCAAGGGTTTGTTTCGGGTTGGAAGGTACAGTCGCGGTCATATATAATCATCCATATAGGGGGTAATTCACGTAAGAGTTTGACAGTTTCCCTCTGTTCCTCAGATGATAAACTTTCCAATAAAATAAGCTAACTACCAACTTTTAATTTAATACAAACAGCTACACACTACTTAAAACAATAACACACACACACACTACTTAAAACAATAATATCATATGTGAACGTGAAAATATTAGACAGTAAATTGTTTGAGATACCCATATGTGGATGATTATTATTGACCACGACTGTATTTACTGTACCAAACACACTAACTATGTAACTATGTATACTGTACACTATTATTATGAAGGTGTTGCAGTATAAACATGACCTAATCCAACCAAGCAACATTTAGCCCAGGCTTAAAAAGTCAGTCAGTCCATTAACTCCAAGCCTATTTTTACCACAGGAAGCCTCTCTTTCTTTAGTCTCTCTCTCTCTCTCTCTCTCACTCTCTCACTCTCACTCTCTCTCTCTCTCTCTCACTCACTCACTCACTGTCTCTGTCTGTCTCTGTCTCTGTCTCACTCTTACTCTCACTCTCACTCTCTGTCTCTCTCTCTCTCTCTCATTCCTGACTTTTCGGTTCTCCCTCATTCTCTACTTCCTTTACGTTTATTCTCCTTTAATATTATTTCTCTTTCCTCCTTACGTTCATATAATTTACATTCCTCCCTCTCCGAGTTCTCTCCCAGTACCAAATTCTTCATCATGTTTCTCTCTTTTTTCCCCCGTATTTTTGTTTTGTTTTGTATCTGCTTTGTGTTGGTTTGTGGAGGTGGTTTGGTGAACAGGGAGAGACTGCAGTATAATATCATTACCGTATCTTCACGACATGGTGATTGAGGCTTTTAAAAGGCCTCTTGGTCCTCGCTTTGTGTGTGGTGTCAAGTGTTATTAAAATACAGTTAAAGTGGGCTGTACAGTTGCCCAAGAAAAGACTGCAACCAAATTTGCTGGTGTGTGTCAATATCTGGCAGCTGCTCCAAAGTAAACACTCGTATTTTATCAATGAATCACTCAGAACCTATAGTAACTGTTGTAAGGATGAATGTAATTAGCTGAAGCCAATAACATCCATCCATACAAAGGTTATAGGTTCTGAGTGATCCATTGATAAAATACGAGTGTTTATTTTGGAGCAGCTGCCAGATATTACCACACACCACCAAATTTGGTTGCAGTCTTTCCTTGGGCAACTGTACCAAAAGTGTATTACACCTTTAGTTGTATGTTATTTGCTTGAAATTGTATTTTACTCACCAAACACTATGTGTGTATGCTTTTTGTCCAAACTAGTGACTTCAGTGTTGATTTTATTATTACATTATTAAATTCAGACAATCATATTATTATTTATTATTTATTATCATTATTTATAATCATTATTAATACATTATTAAATTCAGACAATAATATTATGCCATACTACAATTACAAAAAGTTAAATAATATCAAATGAATCCTTTACGTCGCTAGTTTCCTCTAATGTGCATTATTATAATCATAGATATATTTTATTCAGCTTGAGGGAGATAATTGGAATTCGCCTCGGGGAACACAAACTAATCACCGCAAAGTTTAATCTGCCACTTGGCTGACCACGTGATTTATTGTATTTCAAGTTATTTAAGGGACCCTGTGTTGTAGTCAGAAAATTGGAGATATACGAGTCCTTCAAACTTGGCCACGAAACACCACCTATAGGGAAGGAGCTTGTTTCGTGGCATAGTAAGGAGGAATCAGAAGCCACCAATTCTCAAACACGATCACAGGGTCCTTAAATGAATCTGGGATATAACTATTATATTCCCCAACTAGTTTTCAACATTTACTAAGAGTTGTATTGTTATGTTTCCAAGAGTTACCATTGTGTGATAATAAAACCGTGGTACAACAGTGTAGCATTACATAATCAATGCAGCCTTGTAAGGAACAGTTGGTGTGTTGCTGTTTAAGGTGGTAGTTCTTTTTTGGTACATTGGAGTGCCTTGATTCCTCCAAAGTATGCCAGGAAACAGGACCAGAAGAGCAAAAATAAAGGTGTTCTGTTGCTTGGACTAGTTTGGAGGATTCAGTTGCTCCAGAATTACCAACACAAAACTTCCCCCTTAAATATACTTTTCATTTGAATTCCTTTGTACCGTATTACTAACATAAATAACTATCCAGCCAGCGCCGGTGATGTAGTCAGAAAGTTGGAGTTAAATGAGTCCTTCAAATATTTCCACGAATCACTATCTATATGGAAGGAGCCTCCGTGTTTCGTGGCATAGTCAGGAGGAATCAGAAGCCTCCAATTCCCATACACCATCACAGGGATCTTAATTAAATAAAGTAGACAAGTTTTAGGAAAAAAATGATGAAAATAGATAAGATATTAAAAAATGTGAAAAATTTCTATATCCATATCAACTCAAGATGCAATATTCGAATAGTGTTCCATCCCCTGCAGGGTACAGTCGTGGTAAAAAATAATCCATATAGGGGTAACTCCCGTAAGAGTTTGACAGCTTCCCTCTGTTCCTTAGATGATAAACTTTCCAATAAATAGGTTAACTAGCAACTTTTGATTTAATACAAGTAGCTACGCACTACTTAAAACAATAACACACACACACACACATACACACACACTCACACACACACTCACACACACACACACACACACACACACACACACACTCACACACACACACACACACACACACTCACACTCACACACACATTACTTAAAACAATAACATCATATGTGAACGTCAAACATTAGACACAGTAAATTGTTTGAAATACCCATATGTGGATGATTATTATTGACCACGACTGTGTATCCTTTCTTCTGGTGACGACACAGAGACACACTATACTCTGGTGCTGCTGATACTTTCTTCACCGACCTCATCAACATGTATATTGAACTTCATGACATTAATTGAACTCACCCTCTCCCTTTGTCTCTCCCGTATTTTGTGATCTGACTATTTACTGCACTGTCCTTCATGAGGGTCGCTGACTGGCCTCTTCTTCGTCCTCCTCGCTTTGTGTGTGTCAAGTTTTATTAAAATACAGTTAAAGTGGGATGTACAGTTGCCCAAGAAAAGACTGCAACCAAATTTGGTGGTGTGTGGCAATGTCTGGCAGCTTCTCCAAAGTAAACACTCGTATTTTATCAATGGATCACTCAGAACCTATAGTTGTAAGGATGAATGTAATTAGCTGGAGTCAATAACATCCATCCATACAAAGGTTATAGGTTTTTGGTGAATCTCGGTTGTGTGCCCCAGACATTGGAATATGTCCGAACCTAACTCCTAGATAATACCAGGTATCCTCATCAAAGTTTCAGAGAAGTGTCCTACAGTATTGAGTTTAAAACCTATTTAAATTAATATAATGGTTAAAAGGAAAATATTCCTGTAGTGATTTTAATCATCAGCGACGACTTTTAAATTCTTCAGATTTGGACACCTATTTTTTTAAATGTTCCTACACTGAACATAGGCATCATCAAGTCCGCTACCGTGGCCCAGGTCAACTGCTACTTACACACACGTCACGTGACTGCCTTCTGAACTGATACCCAGTAACAGAGAGAGGGAAATAAAGGTAATTCCCAAATACTGCAGCTGTTATGGTACCAAGTATTGTGATATACGACGTTCGGTTGCCCTATAATAAATATTAGTAAATGCCTAAACTCGATATCGATGAGTAAATAATTATTCTCAGCCCTTCACCTGGGAATATTCGTTCTCCCTGTATACCTCTAGACTACGAGTCCACAACACCAACCAACCACTCACCCACCTTAACTCTAAAATGTAAATGGGAAATGTTTCAGCAATGGGGACCCAGTAACCGTAATGTAATAATCACACCATTTGGAAATAATATACATTTTTCTGTATAATTATAGAGAATTGTATCTTTCTGAATTCCTCATCGTAATCTATGTATGAAAGACTTTATGGGGGTGTAGGAGTAGGGGGACAGGCTTGGGGGGGGGGGGTGCAGGAGTAGGGGGACAGGCTTGGGGGGATTTTGGGTGGTTTATCGGGTTGCGGGAATAGGGGGACAGGCTTTCTACCCACCCCAAGCTTGTCCCCCTATTCCCGCACCCCCCCCAGTCCCCCCCAAGCCTGTCCCCTACTCCAAGTAATACTGAACATTCTAAGAGGTACGAAAAAAAAATCATGTGATGTGTAAATATAAATTCACAAGCATATATTTTTCTTTGCAAAATTAGACATAAATACAAACTTTTTCGCCTTTTTTAAATATGTGTGTGTGTGTGTGTGTGTGTGTGTGTGTGTGTGTGTGTGTGTGTGTGTGTGTGTGTGTGTGTGTGTGTGTGTATACGATGCGTGTTTGCCGTGCATCATCCCCAGGGCCGAGGGTATTACTACATACACACAGTAAAGTATACATACATACATACTAGCAGTCAGTCCCGTAGTTTAAAAAAAAATTGAGGGCCCTTACTGGAGCTCTATGAATTCTCCAAACTACTCCAGGCAACAGATTCCCTATTCGAAACACTGAAGCGTTTTGTGGCCTGGATTATTTAGAGGGTTCATAGAGCTCCAGTAAGGGCCCTCAATTTGTTTTTTTAAAGCTACAGGTGTGAGTCAGGTGGTAGCGTTCCCTCACTCACTCAGTATACGATGAAATGCAGCCGCCAGGGTTAGCGGTAGGAAGGAAGGAAGGTTTTAACTCGGAGTGTGTCGAAAGAGTAAATATTTGTTTTATACCACGGTTGCTCTATAGGAGGGAAATGCAAAACCTTGTACTGTACAATAAAACATTAAGGGGAGGGTAATAGTTTGGACATTTTGGGAGATAATGATTCCTCCAAACTATTCCCAGCAACAGGACACCATTATTTTTGTTCATCTGGTTCTGTTTCACAGCATACTTTGGAGGAATGAAAGCACTCCAATGTACCAAAAGTATATACTCTACCCTTAAAGAAATGATAAGGAAAAAAGAAAGAAAGGAAGGGAGAAATGCAGAGAAGGAAGAGACAGCAAACTTTACTTAATTCACAATTCTCATCAGCGTTCACCTGGAAAGCTAAGAGTATAAAACCATTCAACCACTCTGAGCCTGGCACTGATCATGAGGCTGTGTAGACTTATACATTTGCCAATCTAGTGAAACATTAATCAGATCCCCCGGCCTATCAGATCCCCCGGCCTATCAGATCCCTCCCCTGGCCTATCAGATCCCTCCCCTGGCCTATCAGATCCCTCCCCTGGCCTATCAGATCCCCCCGCCTATCAGATCCCCCGGCCTATCAGATCCCCCCGCCTATCAGATCCCCCCGGCCTATCAGATCCCCCGGCCTATCAGATCCCCCGGCCTATCAGATCCCCCCGCCTATCAGATCCCCCGCCTATCAGATCCCCCCGCCTATCAGATCCCCCCGCCTATCAGATCCCCCAGCCTATCAGATCCCCCCGCCTATCAGATCCCCCCGCCTATCAGATCCCCCCGCCTATCAGATCCCCCCGGCCTATCAGATCCCCCCGCCTATCAGATCCCCCCCGCCTATCAGATCCCCCCGCCTATCAGATCCCCCCGCCTATCAGATCCCCCGCCTATCAGATCCCCCTGCCCTATCAGATCCCCCGGCCTATCAGATCCCCGGCCTATCAGATCCCCTGGCCTATCAGTTCCCCCGGCCTATCAGATCCCCCGGCCTATCAGATCCCCCGTGCCTATCAGATCCCCCGGCCTATCAGATCCCCCGGCCTATCAGATCCCCCGTGCCTATCAGATCCCCCGGCCTATCAGATCCCCGGCCTATCAGATCCCCGGCCTATCAGATCCCCCGGCCTATCAGATCCCCCGTGCCTATCAGATCCCCCGGCCTATCAGATCCCCCTGCCCTATCAGATCCCCTTGGCCTATCAGATACCCCGGCCTATCAGATCCCCCCCGCCTATCAGATCCCCCGGCCTATCAGATCCCCCGGCCTATCAGATCCCCCGACTATCAGATCCCCCCGGCCTATCAGATCCCCCGGCCTATCAGATCCCCCCCGCCTATCAGATCCCCCGGCCTATCAGATCCCCCGGCCTATCAGATCCCCCCCGCCTATCAGATCCCCCCCGCCTATCAGATCCCCCGGCCTATCAGATCCCCCCCGCCTATCAGATCCCCCCCGCCTATCAGATCCCCCGGCCTATCAGATCCCCCCCGCCTATCAGATCCCCCGGCCTATCAGATCCCCCGACTATCAGATCCCCCCAGGTCTATCAGATCCCCCCGGCCTATCAGATCCCCCTGCCCTATCAGATCCCCTTGGCCTATCAGATACCCCGGCCTATCAGATCCCCCCGCCTATCAGATCCCCCGGCCTATCAGATCCCCCGACTATCAGATCCCCCCGCCTATCAGATCCCCCGGCCTACATCAATTATTAAAGTATAGTGTTAAAAAGCAGGAAGAAAAGTAGACTACTGTATCTAGAATCAAATTAGTTGCTGCCTGACTCACATTATGGCTTTAGGTGGTGTCGTCATTATCTTTCATAAATTGTTTCCAAGGTATGATTCCTGAAAATTACCGATGCGGTTTCTGGACATACTTTAAGGGGAGAGTATACTTTTGGTACATTGGAGTGCCTTGATTCCTCCAAAGTATGTCAGGAAACAGGACCAGATGGACAAATATAATGGTGTTCTGTTGCCTGGAATAGTTTGGAGGAAGCATAATCTCCAAAAATGTCAAAACTATACCCTCCCCTTAAATTCGATAAATAACCTCAACAGATATTGATGGCAGGAACCTGATCATTCTTAAAGCATGCTTGCTAAAAGGATTATTAAGAGGGTGTGGGAATAGGGGGACAGGCTTGGTTTTTTTTTGTGGGGTTGGGGGGGTTAGGAGGGTGCGAGAATAGGGGGACAGGCTTTCTACCCACCCCAAGCCTGTCCCCCTATATCCATACACCCTCAGTCCCCCCCAAGCCTGTCCCCTACTCCCACACCCCCTTAAGAACTGACTGACAAATAAAGAACAATAAACAATCCCCGGAGACACATCTTTATTGGCTTCATTTGCGAGTGGGATGTCACAGGGTTTACTACTAGTATTTCAATGTTCCACTGTACTTTAAATTGTACATTAACGATACAGATATTAGGATCGTCCACTGAAATACTAATTTTGCTGCTACTTCTAAGTTTGCTGCTACTTCTAAGTTTGCTGCTACTTCTAAGTTTAGTTGTAGTTCCTCATCACACAGTAAAACCGAGACCCTGATGAAACAGGGAAGTGGTGTGAACTGACTGTGGTTAATCCCGTTCAACCTTAACTTTATGATGTATACTGTGATGCACATTCAACCTGTAAATCCAACACCCCAATACTTTTTGTTACGATGAGCTCTTGGCAATACTGATATGGAAAAATACCTATAGTTCACGTACTGATGAACAGTAAAGAAAGATATATTAGGAAAGATATAAAGATACAATTTAAGTACACAGACAAGGAGATATTTCTCACTTTGTAAAAATTCTTGGTGTACAGACCAGAACTTCAGGCTGTAAAACATATCCAATCTATCAGGGACGTCGTCTATCAGAGAAGGCTAGAGACACTGGGCCTTTTTACATGAAAACTAAACGCTGTCGAGGTCAACTGAGTAAAGTTTAAATATTCCTTCCTGTGTATGAAATGCTTGAATATATATCACTATTTCTTTATATACCTGAAACAGCGACACAAATTTGAACGTGTCCCTGAAGAGTGTCCACCACATACGTGTTTTCCTTACATACAAGATCTCTAATAATGTATGGACTCGGCTACAAGGAGAGATGGTCGACAATTTTACGATAGAGAACAGATTAGATAATGATTAATCCATGTTTAGCTAGACCTTACTTATGGTGAATGGATACTCCTGATCTTTGCAAAAATATTATAAGTCGACCTTTTTTCCTCCTAGTTAGATGGGTATTCATTATTTTTTAAGTCCCGAACTGCAGGTGGGAGAGGTTGATGTGGAAAGCCTTTATTGTCGCTAAAACTTTCCATCACTTTTTGAATACCAGCACCTATTTCATTTATGGTACAGGAGGCTATAACCCACTCAATTTTTATTTTAAGATTATTATTTTAAAGTGTTACCTGTCCATGTAACTCTCTCTCTCTCTCTCTCTCTCTCTCTCTCTCTCTCTCTCTCTCTCTCTCTCTCTCTCTCTCTCTCTCTCTCTCTCTCTCACTCTCTCTCTCTATTTCTCTGTCTCTGTCTCTGTCTCTGTCTCTGTCTCTGTCTCTGTCTCTGTCTCTGTCTCTGTCTCTGTCTCTGTCTCTGTCTCTGTCTCTGTCTGTCTCTGTCTCTGTCTCTGTCTCTCTCTCTCTCTCTCTCTCTCTCTTTCTCTGTCTCTCTCTCTGTCTGTCTCTCTGTCTGTCTCTCTCTCTCTCTCTCTCTCTCTCTCTCTCTCTCTCTCTCTCTCTCTCTCTCTCTCTCTCTCTCTCTCTCTCTCTCTCTCTCTCTCTCTCTCTCTGTCTCTCTCGTCGTGTGCGTATCTCCCCTCCACACCCGAGCTATTAACACTTGGTCACGTTCCAATATTTTGCTACTCCCCTATATTATACTCGACTCCTCTCCTCCGCTATCACTCTCCCTCCTCTCTGGCTGTACTTCTTCTTAAATCATCCCTTCATGCCCTATCTCATGCATTATAGTTCTTCTCCATCGTTCACATCACCTCGTCTGCATGCGTTTTCATTTAGTTTGTTTTCATTAACGCTGTCAGTCGTTATCGTCTCTGTACCTAGCTATTCCTCTGTGCTTATTTTTCAGTTTCCTTTCTCATCTTCTACATTGAGGGGAGGTGGCCGAGTGGTTAGTATTCTGGACTCATAACATAAAGGTGTTGGGAGATCGATCCTCTCGGGATATTTACTCTTCCGATTTGATTGTCAGGCACTAACTATAAGGCCACCGAACGTAGAAGATTACTAATTAAATTTGATAATCGACGAGTCAGTGTTAATTAATGTGGATCTCTGGAATAAACTCTGGGGCCTATTATTATTATTATTATTATTATTATTATTATTCAGCATCGCGTCAGTAAACATCAATTGACCGACAACCCGGACAATTTGTCACAATAAATTACTCTCACCTGAATGATTATTGACAATACAGTATTCATTATTATTGACAATATTCATTAGTTTATTCCAGTCCTACTATGCTGCCTCTATGAATACATATGGTGTTTAAAAAAGTTACAGCTGTCAAAAATACATTCAAATACAACTAGACACAAGGTCATTATAATAAATTAAAGTCTTCCACATTGATTTCCAGCGTCCGTGTTGTCATTGACGTGAGAGTGAATGCATAGAGTAAATATTTTAAGGGGGAAATTTTATGTTGGTAAATCTGGAGCAACTGAATCCTCCAAACTAGTCCAAGCAACAGAACACACACACTATTATTATCAAAGGCATTCCAATGTAACAAAAACGAATTACCACCTTAATGAACAACTTAATTATAACCACAATAAAACTACAGAAACGCATCTATAGCTGTAATTTAAGGGGAGAGTATACTTTTGGTACATTGGAGTGCCTTGATTCCTCCAAAGTATGCCAGGAAACAGGACCAAATGAACAAAAATAATGGTGTTCTGTTGCTTGATATAGTTTGGAGGAATCACTTGCTCCAGGTTTATCAACAATGTACTTCCCCTTAACTCTGGACCAATACGATGAAACTTTTACCATCAATGACTCTTGGTATTTCATTGTTGTTACGATAAAATTACCAGTCTTGTCACTAACACCCGTAGTTTTAAAAGAATGAGGGCCCTTACTGGAGCTCTATGAACCCTCCAAATAATCCAGGCCACACAACGCTTCAGTGTTTCGAATAGGGAATCTGTTGCCTGGAGTAGTTTGGAGAATTCATAGAGCTCCAGTAAGGGCCCTCAAATGTTTTAAAACTACGGGTGTCACTAAGACCTTTGGATCCTCCCAGGGGCGACGTGTGTTACATTACAGTGCCACAAACTGGGAACATCAAGACAGATTTCTTCGATACTTTGGGAGTCTCAATTTTAAAAACTATTTTCTTCTGATAGTCGCATAAAACCATCAATAGTTTGTGTTAGTGTTTGTTTCAAGAGCGAAATATAAGTGGGAAACAAGAAAGGCTACTGATTTCTCAATACTTACTAACTTTATATGGCGCAACTTCGGCCCCAGACAATCTCTTTCCGTTCTTCATCTGTCCCTCTTTTCTTTCCATTTCCTCCTGCTTGCAACGACATTCTTGTTGATATTACCGCATATAATTACAGTACCGGTACCAAGTTTTGGATTTCATTATAGTTCTGATTCCTATAATCCGCTTTCAGTAGAAATGAAAAAGTAATGCCTACATAATTTAATGGTAGTTATTACAAGAATACAGTTCAGTCATCGACCATCAAGTGGTGAAATAATACTCTACGTACAGTTGGACACATGAATGGGTGGTACAGCCCAGGGGAAAGATACTTGTCCCATTTGAGTAACCATTGTGTGTCTATTATCAGGTACTTGCTTTTTATTACCATCCTCAGTACTGTCTTCTGCCCCTGATGGTGTCTCCTAATTGGCACTAAGGAACACACACACACACACACACACACACACACACACACACACACACACACATACCATCCACAATACTGACTTCTGCCCCTGATGGTGTCTCCTATTTTGAACTAAGGAACTTGATATTGGGAGAAATTGACCATCTTTCACTTGGGCTGTACCACGAATTCCTGTGTCCAACTGTACTTCCTCAATTGCCAAGTTTTTTTTTATTATGTAACAGCAATATCACACAATCTAAAAGTGTCTCAATAAGTAAATTATCCATCCAGGTAAACCAATGAATCAGAGGACGTGGGAAGTATGTCCAGGTCAAATATCAATACTTTTCTTTGTCAACGAAACCCAAGTTCATGTTTGTTGGGTGCGTTTGCCTTCCTCATATCGTTGTGGATTTTCGTGTTGAAAGGAGGTCGTATTTTCTTCCAAGTTTATGCTATGTTTTATGTTAAGAGTTAAATCATTGCAACGTAAAACTTTTCATAGGCGTTTATATGCAGTTTCTTTGTTGTTATTGTTTAGTTATTAGCATGACAACAATACAATTATCACCAGATATCGGGTGAACCACGATATGATATTATTATTATTCGATTTGTGAAGTAAACATTGACGAAATTATTAAGTTTTAGGCAAGCACAGAAAAAAACTGTTGAACTTAAAGATTAGAGTTATGATTTGTAGCCACTCTCTCTGTTGGCCTAATATTGTTCTTGTTCGTTCTCTAATGTACAGTCGGCGGCAATAGTCCTGTCGCCTCACGTGCTTCACCGAGGCACGCGATGTTCATAGACTCGAGATTATTATGTGTAGAAAACGTGTGTATTTCTCGAGTCCATGAACACTGCCTGTCTCGGTGAAGCAGGTGAGGCGACACGACTTATGCAGCTCCTCCAATTGTATACACGATCACATTCACCTTAAGCTCTGAACAGATAGCATTCACATTAACAGCTAGTGTAGTTTTCCATACATCATCACAGCTTCATATTATTACTATTGTTCATTTCCATAGAACATCATTATGGAATGTAGTAATATTGTCTTGTATAGAGGTGTGGGTGTAGCATTACTATATATTTCGTTTTTATTAGGCTGAAACCTGAATATTGGAGATAGTTTTGCCTAAGATGTGTGTGAAAGAGAGAGAGAGAGAGGGAGTGTGTGTGTGTGTGTGTGTGTGTGTGTGTGTGTGTGTGTGTGTGAGTGTGAGTGTGAGTGTGAGTGTGAGTGTGTGTGTGTGCGAGAGAGAGAGAGAGAGAGAGAGAGAGAGAGAGAGAGTGAGAGAGAGAGAGAGAGAGAGTAGGCAGTAATTACACCTGTATTTTATCTTGGTACGAGACGAGACAAAAACATTTTCCATCCGTGCATGAACCAGTATCTATGACGCTAAATTGTTTTGGCGGGAGACTGACACACCAATCATGTGAGTGCTTTCTTACAGCACACTGGCCGGCAGCAGGAGGAGGAGGAAGAGGAGGAGGAAGTAGAAGGAGGAGGAAGTAGAGAGCTGATTGTGGTGTTGGAGATGGTGGTGGAGGTGGAGGTGGAGGTGGAGATGGTGGTGGTGTGGTGTAGGAGATGCTGGTGGTGTAGGAGATGCTGGTGGTGACTGATATGCATTTGGTTGTATAGTTGTAGGTGAAAGATGGAGGAGGTGCAAGTTGAGGAGGAAGCTCATTTGTAGATGGAGGTGGTGATGTGGTTGGAGGTAATGATGTACAGTTGCCAAAAAGGGAACTGCTACAACTATTGATACAACATTAAATATAATAATGTCCATAGTTGTTTGTAGGGATTATAAGTATGTATTACAGAAGGATATGTATATTTCCTTCTGTTATACATGCTATATTATAAGTATGTATTACAGAAGGATATGTATATTTCCTTCTGTTATACATGCTATATTATAAGTATGTATTACAGAAGGATATGTATATTTCCTTCTGTTATACATGCTATATTATAAGTATGTATTACAGAAGGATATGTATATTTCCTTCTGTTATACATGCTATATTATAAGTATGTATTACAGAAGGATATGTATATTTCCTTCTGTTATACATGCTATATTATAAGTATGTATTACAGAAGGATATGTATATTTCCTTCTGTTATACATGCTATATTATAAGTATGTATTACAGAAGGATATGTATATTTCCTTCTGTTATACATGCTATATTATAAGTATGTATTACAGAAGGATATGTATATTTTCTTCTGTTATACATGCTATATTATAAGTATGTATTACAGAGGGATATGTATATTTCCTTCTGTTATAAATGCTATATTATAAGTATGTATTACAGAAGGATATGTATATTTCCTTCTGTTATACATGCTATATTATAAGTATGTATTACAGAAGGATATGTATATTTCCTTCTGTTATACATGCTATATTATAAGTATGTATTACAGAAGGATATGTATATTTCCTTCTGTTATATACATGCTATATTATAAGTATGTATTACAGAAGGATATGTATATTTCCTTCTGTTATACATGCTATATTATAAGTATGTATTACAGAAGGATATGTATATTTCCTTCTGTTATACATGCTATATTATAAGTATGTATTACAGAAGGATATGTATATTTCCTTCTGTTATATACATGCTATATTATAAGTATGTATTACAGAAGGATATGTATATTTCCTTCTGTTATATACATGCTTATAGTCTCTCTCTGATGGTATATATATGTCTGTCTTTCTGGCTACATTTCCGACCGTCGTTTTGTTTTTCCCTTCACCTGTCTATATATATCTCTCTCTCTCTGACTATTTTATGTGTGTTCGTCTCCCTGTCCCTGTCTATTTTTGTTATTTTTTATGATTTGCCTTCCTTGTCTGTCTGTCTGTCTGTCTCTAGTCTGTCTCTGTCTGTCTGTCTGTGTCCGTCTGTCTATCTCTAGTCTGTCTCTGTCTTGCCTGTCTCTGTCTGTTTGTCTGTCTGTCTGTCTGTCTGTCTGTCTCTGTCTGTATGTCTCTGTCTGTCTGCCTATCTCTAGTCTGTCTCTGTCTTGCCTGTCTCTGTCTTGTCTGTCTCTGTCTTGTCTGTCTGTCTATCTCTAGTCTGTCTCTGTCTTGCCTGTCTCTGTCTTGTCTGTCTCTGTCTTGTCTGTCTGTCTATCTCTAGTCTGTCTCTGTCTTGCCTGTCTCTGTCTGTCTGTCTCTGTCCGTCTGTCTATCTCTAGTCTGTCTCTGTCTTGCCTGTCTCTGTCTGTTTGTCTCTGTCCGTCTGTCTATCTCTAGTCTGTCTCTGTCTTGTCTGTCTCTGTCTTGTCTGTCTGTCTCTATTCTCGTCCATCTCTGTTATTTATTTATATTTTCTGCACCTTCCATTGCTCGTGTGTTGTTGCTTCCGGTAACAACCAACGCAACATATGCAATAAAAGTGGTGCAACTCAGTTTTAGAGAGAACAGAAAGTGGTGTTGGTAGGAATTCTACTTGTTTCAATTCTTGTTTCAGTAATGAAGAATTTTAGACCATTATAAATATTTACTCATTGGAAGCGCCTATATACAGCACTGTAGTAAGGTGGTAATTCTTTTTTGGTACATTGGAGTGCCTTGATTCCTCCAAAGTATGCCAGGAAACAGGACCAGAAGAACAAAAATAATGGTGTTCTGTTGCCTGGAATAGTTTGGAGGATTCAGTTGCTCCAGAATTGCCAACACCAAACTTCCTCCTTAAGTCAATGCTTTCTTTTCGGCAAACTGAAGTTCCAGTGTATATTAAGGGGGTGCGAGAATAGGGGGCAGGCTTGGGGGGTTTAGGAGGGTGCGGGAATAGGGGGCAGGCTTGGGGGTGTTAGGGTGGTGCGGGAATAGGGGAACAGGCTTGGGGGGGTTAGGGGTGTGTGGGAATACGGGACAGGTTAGAGAGAGAGACTATCACCCGTAGTTTAAAAAAAAATTGAGGGCCCTTACTGGAGCTCTATGAATTCTCCAAACTACTCCAGGCAACAGATTCCCTATTCGAAACACTGAAGCGTTTTGTGGCCTGATTTATTTGGAGGGTTCATAGAGCTCCAGTAAGGGACCTCAAATGTTTTTAAACTACGGGTGTAAAGCCTAGGAAGAGTAGGCTTGTGTCTGTTTTCTCCCTTAATTATTATGATTTTCTTGCGATTGATTCTTAGTTCAAATGAAACAAGACTTATAGTGAATTTTCAGACAATTTCTTTCTCAATAGCAGATGATTATTATGCAGTAGATAATTTATATACAATTACAGTATACAGAAAACATTTAATTACATGCATAAATACACAGAAAGATTACTTATTTATAAAGAATAATTCAGTACAAGACATATAGATAAAAAATACAGGAATAAATAAGTTTTCTGCCAAACCATAATAATATAAAATCACACATATACAAAAAATCACATAAAATCACATAAAATCACGAATGTCTCAGGAAAGTACAGTAATTTGCCGCCAGGATTCTCAGGCCCGCGTCACTCAGGGTTCGAACATCTGAATGAATGAATGAATGGTTGGTTTCCTTGCACTGAGACAGAGAGGCGAATCCAATACCATTCTATAATACCTTCAATAGCCATTTGAAAAGGGATGTAACTCTACCCGGGGTAAAAACAATATCAGAAGACGACACACTTTATAGGTTTGGGAAGACTGGAGGCATTAAAACTTTTCGGGAAGTGAAGGAGCGGCTGGTGACTCGGGGAAGGTTTTACGAGCCAGCAAAACGCTACTAAAAAGAAAGAAGGGGGGGAAGTGAGTGAGTGTGTGTGTGTGTTTGCCAGGAAGGGAACATCCGGACTTCTTCCCACCATCACTTCACATCACCTTACTTGTCCTATATTATTATACAGTGTCAGTTTCTCACTCACCTATTGCATTTATATACAGTCGTGGTCAATAATAATCATCCACATATGGGTATCTCAATCAATTTACTGTCTAATGTTTTCACGTTCACATATGATGTTATTGTTTTAAGTAGTGTGTGTGTGTGTGTTATTGTTTTAAGTAGTGTGTGTGTGTGTGTGTGTTATTGTTTTAAGTAGTGTGTGTGTGTGTGTGTGTTATTGTTTTAAGTAGTGTGTGTGTGTGTTATTGTTTTAAGTAGTGTGTAGCTGCTTGTAGTAAATTAAAAGATGGTACTTAATCTATTTAATGGAAAGCCTATAAGCTAAAAAAACATTGTGTAGCTGTCAAACTCTTAGGTGAGTTACCCCTATATGGATGATTATATTTCCCCGCGACTGTACCTCAATCATTTATGCCTGCTCTTCGTGTCTGGCATTTCTATATCACCGTAGCTCATTTTCCATCTCCACTACTTTCATTTTTTATTTTGCATTCCCATTACTTATCACTCTATGTACAGTTGGACACAGGAATGGGTGGTACAGCCCAGGTGAAATATACTTGTCCCATTTGAGTAACCATTGTGTGTCTATTATCAGGTATTTGCTTTTTATTACCATCCTCAATACTGACTTCTGCCCCTGATGGTGTCTCCTATTTGGCACTAAGGAACACACACACACACTAACACACACACACACACACACACACACACTAACACACACACACACACACACACACACACACACACACACACCATCCTCAATACTGACTTCTGCCCCTGATGGTGTCTCCTATTTGGCACTATATAAGGAACTTGATATTGGCAGAAATTGACCATCTTTCACTTGGGATATACCTCGAAATCCTGTGTCCAACTGTACACTCGTGTTCAAATATTATAATCATCAATATAGGGGTAACTCACGTAAACGTTTGACAGCTTCCTTCTGTTCCTTAGATGATAAACTTTCCAGTAAACAGGTTTCTTCTTCCCCCTTCCTCCCTCCTTTACTATGTCCCTTGATTCTTTCACTGATTCTCTTACACCCGTAGTTTAAAAAAAATAGAGGGCCCTTACTAGAGCTCTATGAATTCTCCAAACTACTCCAGGCAACAGATTCCCTATTCGAAACACTGAAGCGTTTTGTGGCCTGGATTATTTTGGAGAATTCATAGAGCTCCAGTAAGGGCCCTCAAATGTTTTAAAACTACGGATCTTAATCCTTGTTTTTTATTATTATTTTTTTTACTTTTACATTTCTTCCCATCTCTCTCCATTCCTTATTTTTTTTCTTGCCTTCCTTCATTTCCCCCAACTATCATTAAGCCTATTTTCTTAAGAGGGAAGTACAGTGTTGGCAAATCTGGAGCAACTGATTCCTCCAAACTATTCCAAGCAACAGGACGCCTTTATTTTTGTCCATCTGGTCCTGTTTCCTGGCATATTTTGGAGGAATCAAGTCACTCCAATGTACCAAAAGTATACTCTCCCCTTAAGTTCGTCTTTTCTATTTCCATCATTCCTTTCTACGTTCCTCACTTTTCACTTTTCGTATTTCCTTTTTTACTTTTTCTTACTCCAGTTCCACCTTTCTTCCCCTTCTTTCCCTCCTTCCTTCCTTCCTTCCTTCCTTCCTTCCTTCCTTCCTTCCTTCCTTCCTTCCTTCCTTCCTTCCTTCCTTCCCACCTACCGTTCCCCTTTCCTTTTCACCCTCCCTCCTTCCTTCCTTCCTTCCTTCCTTCCTCCCTCCTTCCGTTCCCCTTTTACCCTCCCTCCCCTTCTTCCCTATCCCTCTCTTCCTCCCTTCCCTTCCCTTCCAGGCTGATGGTTTCTTGTGATGCGGCCATAACGTGGAAGCTAGGGAGGCGGTGGGGGGGAGGAGAGGAAATGTCGATGCAGGAACTCTGAGGATGTATGTGTCGGTAAAGAGGGAAGGAAGAAGAGATCAACAAGGTAACGAGAAAGGGATGAGAGAGGAAGAGAGGAGATCCCATGAAGAGAGAGAGACAGTAGTGATATGAGAGATAGAGAGACAGACAGAGAGAGAGAGAGACAGAGACAGAGAGAGAGAGAGAGAGAGAGAGAGAGAGAGACATAGATAGATAGATAGATAGATAGATAGATAGAGACAAAGAGACAGAGAGAGAGATAGAGACAGTAGTGAAAATAAGAGACAAAGAGACAGAGAGAGACAAAGAGACAGAGAGAGACAAAGAGAGACAGAGAGAGAGACAGAGAGACAGAGAGAGAGACAGAGAGACAGAAAAAAGATCCCATGGAGAGATGAAGAGAGAGAGACTGTAGTGAAAATAAGAGAGAGAGAGACAGAGAGAGAGAGACAGAGTGTGTGTGTGTGTTTGTGTGTGTGTTAAGTGAGTTAAAGGCCCCAATAACATTAGATGGAAAGACGGTGAAGGAAAAGGATGACAAACAAAAGAATTACAGAGGAAGTTACACCCGTAGTTTTAAAACATTTGAGGGCCCTTACTGGAGCTCTATGAACCCTCCAAATAATCCAGGCCACAGAACGCTTCAGTGTTTCGAATAGGGAATCTGTTGCCTGGAGTAGTTTGGAGAATTCATAGAGCTCCAGTAAGGGCCCTCAAATTTTTTTAAACTACGGGTGTAACTTCCTCCCTAAGTTTTATAACGCCAGCCTTAATTGTTTTGAAGATTCCATTCGGTCACATCTTGTCAAATTTACGTTTTGTTGAACTGAATATATTTAATTTTAATTATTTTAAATCCTTTCTTTTATGGTTTATTTCCAAGTCTGGGATACATATTCTTAGTCTATATTGTGTTTTTGTTTTCAATAATTTGTATAAGTTGATTGAAGAAGGGTGACCAAAACTAGAGTTATATTTAGTAAGGGAACATTTTTCATATTTGAATTCGAAAGGAGTGATTAATTAACGGGAGGGTATAGTTTTGACATTTTTGGAGATTATGATTCCTCCAAACTATTCCAGGCAACAGGATACCATTATTTTTCTTCATCTGGGTCTGTTTCCTGGCATAATTTGGAGGAATCAAGGCACTCCAATCTATCAAATGTATACTCTCCCCTTAATCGTTGGTGTCAGTAAAACCAAGTGAGGTGCCGACAGAATATGATGAATGAGGAAGTTAAAATAATAGTGTTTCTGTTCTGTGTGTGTGTAATGCCTTGGGGTGTTGCTTAAGGGGGGTGCGGGAATAAGGAGACAGGCTTGGGGTTGGTAGAAAGCATGTCCCCCTATTCCCGCAACCCCCTAACCCACGACCCCCCCCCCCCCCCCCCAAGCCTGTCCACCTACTCCTGCACCCCCCAAAACCCTATGAACCCTCCAAACTACTCCAGGCAACAGATTCCCTATTCGAAACACTGAAGCGTTTTGTGGCCTGGATTATTTAGAGGGTTCATGGAGCTCCAGTAAGGGACCTCAAATGTTTCAAAACTATGGGCTTATGATTTACGCGTGATACAATAGAGTGATAGCCTTCCTATCTCAGTTATTTCACAATCATGAGTCTATATAGAACACTGGTGAGAGAGGAGTGAGGCAAAATGCTACTTTTACACTGACCTGCTGCCTGGCATCAGAGAAATATAAAGGGTAAGTAGAGATAGTGAAAACTAAAATTTGTACATCTCTCTTCTTCCTCCTTCTCTCTCTCTCTCTCTCTCTCACTTTCACTTTTTTTCTCTCATTTTTTTTTCTCTCTCCCCCCCTCTCTCTCTCCCTCTCTCCCCCCCCCTCTCTCTCTCTTCCCCCCCCCCCCCCCCCTTCTCTCTCTCTCTACCTACTCCCCCTATCCCCCCTTTCTCTCTCTCTCTACCTACTCCCCCTATCCCCCCTTTCTCTCTCTCTCTCCCTCTCTCCCTCTCTCTCCCCCTGTCCCCCCTTTCCCTCTCTCTCCCCCCTCTCTCTCTGTCCCCTCTCTCTCTCTCCCCTCTCACTCTCCCCATTCCCTCTCTCTCTCTCTCTCTCTACCTACTCCCCCTATCCCCCCTTTCCCTCTCTCTCTCTCTCACACACACACACACACACATACACACACACACACACACACACACACACACACGGATACACCCTCCATCACTGGCTAACACCGGGAAAAGTTATTTTTGTTCCGTCTTTTTTAACTTCTGGAAACTCTATCATTACTCGAGGGAATTTGTAGCCGAGTTTTCTTCAGCCTTTGCTTCTCACTTACTAAAACTCTCACTTTGTAAATGGCAAGATGTTGTTGGTAATTTGGAGGTTTCGTCGTTTCCAGCAACAATAATAATAAGAGTAATAAAACCAGCCATCCAGCCATTGCATATAATACTACTGTGGGAATTAGGGGGCAGACTTTGGGGGGGTGCGGGAGTAGGGGGACAGGCTTAGGGTGGGGTGGTGTGGGGTGGTGTGGTAGAAAGCCTGTCCCTTATTCCCGCACCCATCTATAACCCCAAGCCTTTCTCCTTACTCCCGCACCCCCCCCCCCCCCCAAGTCTGTCCAGAGACGAATGGCAGGCAGGCACCACACACACACACACACACACACACATACCCTGCATTCGAACTCAGCCTCTATAGGTGTACTGGGTGGGGGGAAATGAACAATACCAGGCGATTCGAAGCTTTCTGCTCCTCACACTCTGGTCAGAAATGATGTATCACGAGTGTACAAAGTAATATGCCAAGCCAAGAAATATAGGATTTAGAAGTGTGTGGCCTCGACGATTACGGTATTTGTGTCTTATAGTGTAATGCCATCAGAGCTGAAGTATATCACGTGGAGAGATGGAAGGAAGAGATGTGGTAAAACAGTCGTTAATAAAATGTATTCTCCCTTTATGAAAGTAAAAAGATGAAACATCAGATAGAGATAATGCAGAATATCATCGAAAAACATCATAGGCATCACATTTTTTAGGTCACCTATTGTTTTTCAAGGCCAAAGTAAAAAATCAAGGTCAAAATTATATAAAAACTGAAAATTGATAAAACCGCAATAATTTAGGTTGTAGAGATCTGATTTTGATCAGACTTTTTCTGTAACATGCTATGTTCATTTCTGCTTCTAATGGTACTTGAGTGATGGCCGTATTCCTAAAACTCGCGATTTGAGCATTAGGGTCGAAAATCAAGGGGTCTGAATTTTTAGGTCAATTTCTCCACATGCGTTTTGGTCACTGTAGGACTCACTTCTGGTCCGATTTCGATTAAATTACAACCACAGGTAGAGACCACAACGCTGATGTCACCAATTGTCTTTCTAGGTCAAAAGTAAAACATCAAACTGCTATAACTTCAGTTCTCCAGATTCGATTTTTATCAAACTTTTTCTGTAACATGCTATGTTCATTTATATATATATATATATATATATATATATATATATATATATATATATATATATATATATATATATATATATATATATATATATATATATATATATATATATATATATATATATATATATGTGTGTATAGCCAGGGAAAATATTTTCTTGTAGGCATACGAGATTGAAAGCAGTTGCACATTCTCCTTTATTAATTTTCTGGTGTACGGTTTCTATTTGTCGTACGATTTTTCGTTGTTCTTCTGTGAGATTCCTTAGTAGGTCTCCAATTGCTAGCGACGTTTCGGAACTATCCGGTTCCATCTTCAGGCTGGATCTGGAGTTGTTGGCAAGTGAGGTGGTATTTATATGTTTTAGGTGATCAGAGAGGCGGGCTGGGCGACTAAGTCGGTTGCTGATTGGCTGTTACGTTCGGGGGGTGGGACACGGGTAGTGGCCGTTTGGAGGTAGGTAAGACTTGGAAATCCTCTGTTTGTGTGTTGATGGTAGGTATTTTTGTCTGTATGTATATAGCTTCCAAGAACGAGAGACGGCGAGGGTCTTGTAGAAACCGTACACCAGAAAATTAATAAAGGAGAATCTGCAACTGCTTTCAATCTCGTATGCCTACAAGAAAATATATATATATATATATATAATAATGTGTGGCTTTGTGTATATGTGTAAATAATTCGTTCCCAGACAGGCTCTTTCCTATACATATCCATTTGCCTTCTCTCTGAGAACGAATACACGCAACAATTCCGTTCCAACAAGGCGTGAGGACAGGAGTGAAGCGCTGCGAGCCGTCACTGTGAAAAATTCGCCGGTGTCAACACGGGATCAAGCGGGGAAAGTGCAACATCGCTCTTCCTCGCTTCCATTTCACACACACGGGGTATTAGAAGAGCTTCGGGCTGATGGAACGACGGCTTCTCTTGTCTCTCTCCACCCACTTTGTTCACACCTTTTTTTTATAAAGGTGGTGCAACATTATGTACAGTTGCCAAAAAAGATATTGCGACAAATCTTGATAGAACTTTAACCCTAGTAATATCCACAACTATTTGTAGGGACTATAAGCATGTATAACAGAAGGAAATATACATATCCTTCTGTAATACATACTTATAATCCCTACAAACAACTATGGACATTAATATATTTAATGTTGTATCAATAGTTGTCGCAGTACCTTTTTTGGCAACTGTACAAGGCTACATAATTTCCCTGTAACTTCCAGTACTCAGGCTAAAAAAAAAAATCTGTGTTATTTTATTATTAGAAATCATTATAATTTTAAAGGCACATGTATAGAGAGAAAATGTGAATGAATAAAACCATAAGAGTCACTTTTAGGTGTGTAATAATTATAACTTGAACCTTATACAAAAAAAGTTCTTCGATTTTTCAACTTTTTTTTTTTCTGATAAACACCAAAATAATATTGTTTTTTTTATTATAGTCGTTAGAAAGTTAATAATAACACTCGCAATCTAAACTTTGCATCCGTTCATATTGTTAAAGCTTCGAATCATTTGACATACGATAGTCTGTTCAAAATTTGTGTTCCACTATAGCCTCTATCTATCTAGCTATTTCTATCTGTCTATCTATCGCTATTTCTATCTAGCTATTTCTATATATCTAACTATTTCTATTTATATATCTATCTATCTAACTATCTAGCTATTTCTATCTGTCTAACTATCGCTCTATGTATCTATCTACCTATTTCTATCTGTCTATCTATCGCTATTTCTATCGATCTAACTATCTCTATTTATATATCTATCTATCGCTCTATCTATCTATCTATCTATTTCTATCTATCTAAGCATAAGAGGCCAAATGGAACACAAGTTTTGAACAGACTATAGTGAACCCTTTATTACAACGCTTATCCTGCTTCATTATTTGCTTGAACTCGCTTAAGGGGGGTGTGGGAGTAGGGGACAGGCTTGGAGGGGGACAGGGTGGGGTGCGGGAATAGGGGGACAGGCTTGGGGTTGGTAGAAAGCATGTCCCCCTATTCCTGCACCCCCCAAACCCTCCCCCCAAGCCTGTCCCCCTACTCCCACACTCCCTCAATACTCAATCAGGCTATTCGAAGCGACTGTATACTTCTGTTACATTGGAGTGCCTTGATTCCTCCAATGTATGCCAGGAAACAGAACCAGATGAACAAACATAATGGTGGCCTGTTGCTTGGAATAGTTTGGAGGAATCAGTATCTCTAAAATGTCGAGACTTTAGTAACCCTCCCCTTCTTAAAATGTCACAGGAAACGCACATTATAATTTTCTTTACTCTCTTACGTTGTTGTTATCCGCCCGCTGTACAGTACATTATTATTATTATTATTATTGTTATTGTTATTGTTATTATTATTATTATTATTATTGTTATTGTTATTGTTATTGTTATTGTTATTGTTATTGTTATTGTTATTGTTATTGTTATTATTATTATTGTTATTGTTATTGTTATTGTTATTATTGTTATTATTATTGTTACTTCATATTATTGTTACTTCATATTATTATTAATGATTTCTCTATCCTCTTTCGTGATATTTCTGCAATTGTTTACACGTATTTACACATTTTAATTTCCCACCATGTATCAAATAACGAAGAAAAAGTGTTGACGCTTGTACTAAAGATAAATAAAGAACACTCGTGATACATAATTTCTGACCAGAGTGTGAGGAGCAGAAAGCTTCGAATCGCCTGTTATTGTTCCTTTCCCCCCACCCAGTACACCTATAGAGGCTGAGTTCGAATGCAGGGTATGTGTGTGTGTGTGTGTGGTGCCTGCCGTTCGTCACTGGTCAGAAATTATGTATCACGAGTGTACAGCTATATATATCTGTTCGTCCGTCTGTCTACATTTTGCTATTCGGTTTAATCCAGAGCGCTAGAAATTGATGCACATGGGCAGGTGAGTTGACTCTAATAAGGCCCGTAGTTTTAAAACCTTTGAGGGCCCTTACTGGAGCTCTATGAACCCTCCAAATAATCCAGGCCACAAAACGTTTCAGTGTTTCGAATAGGGAATCTGTTGCCTGGAGTAGTTTGGAGAATTCATAGAGCTCCAGTAAGGGCCCTCAAATGTTTTAAAGCTACGGGTGTTAGATACAATAGCTTGACCGAATATTATAAGGAATAACACCGTAAGAGGAGGAGCCATAATAGAAGACGTCTCGCTACTTGACCTGAAGAAACACCAGCGAAACGTGACCACTATTGAATCTTGTGTTGCAGATGATAATAATTATAATACCAAAATTCTCAATGGCTGTCGGACCAGGCAAACTACAGTATATAAACTAACTCTACGGCTCTTCACGACACTTTCTGCGGTGTGATGTCAATGGCTCACGTCTATTGTCGGGATACACACGGGAATAACAAAAAGGATTTAGCGGAATGTTGTCGCAGCCTTCATCATCATGAGCCTCTTATAAAAATGTTGGAATAAGATGAAGATTAAGTGTAAATGAAATGTATTATTATTATCTTGAGACCTTATTAATACTTCCCTGTAATATGAACGATAATTATTGTCTGATTATATATATATATATACTGTACTGTACTGTACTGTACTGTACTGTACTGTACTGTACTGTATATGCAACATTGCTTGTATTAATATATGGATGTATTGTGAGTGTATGTATGTATATGCCTATACGATAGTTCGCCTGTATAGGCTACGGTATATACTCAGTTTGAATGGAAACATGAATATTAAAGATGCCCAAAATACGCATAGAGGAAACGTTTGTGGTGTGTGGAGCGTGGAGGGGATAGTTCGCCTCGTGGGACCAGTTTTATGCAAGTTGTGGTGGGACGCCAACCAACCAACCAACTTTTCCTCTGTTTTTAAAAGATATATTTTACATTTTTGCCCAGAAAATGCGAGTCTTATTTTGTTACCCTCCTTTTGGTCAATATCATAATAATCGTCTTTCTCTTTGGCTTAGTATCCTGATTCATGCGTAACCTTTTCCTAAACCATGTAAGGAAGGATGACGGTAAATGTGAACCAATAAAATGAAAGTGGATGAGCTGTGATCTATTCCAGTTGAGGTTGAATGTCATAGAGGCGAGAATGATACCAGTACACATCGTTGATTGTTCTTTATCTCTCATTGGATGTTCAAAGTCGGTGCTGGAAAGGTCAAACGTGTGGGTGGGTGTCTGATT
>JAWZYT010005087.1:37500-54801 GCA_034508575.1 Petrolisthes manimaculis | reverse complement strand
GCAACAGAAAACCCATTATTTTTGCTCTTCTGGTCCTGTTTCCTGGCATGCTTTGGAAGAATCAAGGCACTCCCAATGTACCAAAATGAATTACCACTTTAAGGTCGTTTTTTTTTTTTTTTTTTTTTTTTCGTGTGTGTGTGTGTGTGTGTGTGTGTGTGTGTGTTTTGGCATATTTTGGAGGAATCAGTATCCTTCCCATTTACCAACAAGAGAATCTCCCCTTAATAAATAATAAGTTAACACAAGCATAAGAATTGGAGAGGAAATAAATAGAAAATGTAGGTCACTGTATATTGATTGTTTATGATATTGGAGGCTACTGATTCCTCCTGACTGTGCCACAAAACAACCTCCTTCTATATAGATTGTGTGTGTGAGAGAGAGAGAGAGAGAGAGAGAGAGAGAGAGAGAGAGAGAGAGAGAGGAGAGAGAGAGAGAGAGAGGAGAGAGAGAGAGAGAGAGAGAGGAGATGAGAGGAGAGAGAGAGAGAGAGAGAGAGAAAGAGAGAGAGAGAGAAAGAGAGATAGAGAGAGGTAGTAAAGTGAAGAGGCAGAAGAGAAAGCGAATGGAACAACAACTAAAAGAGAAACTAACTGGGCAACAGAGAAGAAAAAATGATAGTTGTACATCCAGGTGATAAGAGAGAAAAGAGAAAGCAAGATGGACTGACACGGAGAGAGAGAGAGAGAGAGAGAGAGAGAGAGAGAGAGAGAGAGAGGTGAGGGGCAAGGAGGGATATGTGGGTGGGTAAGGCAGAAGTGAAGACAACTGTATACATTAATAGCAACAACGACGACGAAGACAATAATAATAATAATAACAATAACAATAACAATAACAATAATAATAACAAAAATAATAATAATAATAATAATAATAATAATAAACAATAACAATAATAATAATCCACACCAAAGTGAAAACAACAACAACACCAACACAGAAATAAAGACAGATCATCGTACACTCCAGTAAATAAAAACGTGAGAACCAGAGCATAACTGATTGACAAGGACCGGATGATGGCAAGGAAAAATATTCATAAACTTATAAATAAACTTATTCATAAATATATATATAAAAAAAAAAATCATAAACTTTTACATTTTCATAACCACGTGATGTAGTTGGAAAATTGAAGGTTAAATGAGTCCTTCAAATATTGACACGAAACACACACACACTCACTCACCTACATGGAAGGACCTTGTTTGTTTCGTGGCATAGTCAGGAGGAATCAGAAGCCTCCAATTCCCATACACGATCACAGGGTTTTTTTTAAGGGCGTAGCACACGGTTGGTTAATCTGGAGCATCTGATTCCTCCAAACTATGCCATGCAACAGAACGCCATTATTCATGTTCAGCTGGTCCTGTTTCCTGACTAAATGTGGAGGAATCAAGGCACTCCAATGTACCAAAAGTATATTCTCCTCTTAAAGACAAATTGGAGGGTTTCTGATGCCTCAAAATATGCCAAGACACGCATTGACCTTATTGTTACTAAGAGAGACAATAGTAATGGTCAATGTATACAACACACACGGGTACAGTGGACACAAATGGATACACACACACATACAGACAAACACTAACGCACACATATACACTCATACACTCTTACACACATATTATGCATACGCACATATGCACACCTATAAACATGCACATACATGGCACATGCACACACACACACAACACAGCAATTCCGATCCTACTAGCAAAAACCTCTCCTTCCTACCCTACCTCCTTCCCATCCTCCACTACACACACACACAGCAATTCGATCCTAGCAGCAACATAACCCCTCCTCCCTACCCAACCCCCACTACAACACACACACACACACACACACGTACACACAACTTTCACCCATCCATCACTTCACTGCACACATTGCCTGGACTCACCTAACCTACCTAGCCTAACCCTGACCTGATCTATCCATCCCTATCCCTGGCCTAGCGCTATATACTTTCCCCCTAGCCCTACCCTGACCTCAGCTGAAGGGGAAATTCTCTTGTTGGTTTTATTTTAAGGACCCTGTGATCGTGAATGAAAACTGGAGGCTACTGATTCCTCCTGACCGCACCACGAAACAAGCTCCCATAATGTAGGTGTGTGTGTTTCGTGGCAATATTTATTTGAAGGACTCCTATAACTCCAATTTTTTTTACTACACCACAGGGTACCTTAAGGTGGTAATTGTTTTTAGGTACATATATTGGAGTGCCTTGATTCCTCCAAAGTATGCCAGGAAACAGGACCATATGAACATAAATAATGGTGTTTTGTTACTTAGAATAGTTTGGAGGATTCAGTTGCTCCAGATTTACTAACACAAAATATCCTCCTTAATTCACCTGCCTATCTCTTCAGTCCTAGTATTAGCAGTGCCTTCATATATTATTTTATCCTGAAGAAAATGGATAGATTCTCTTTTATTTAATGGGACCTTAAAGTTGATACAAATGTTTTGCGTATACTCGACTAGGGACCCTGTGATGTAGTCAGAAAATTGGAGGTAAACGAATCCTTCAAATATTGCCACGAAGCACACACACACACACACAAATTAATGCACACTCAAACACTAACCCACACATAGCCTAAACAAGCACACACTCAAATACTAACACATACATAAACAAGCACACACACATACACACAGAGAGAGAGACACACACACACACTTTCACCCTACAAGGCAGACGGGTACCTACCAACAAACCCCCACGACAGGTAGAGAAAGAGAGAGGAGAATGAAGTTTTCCTAGAGTTGCCTTCCCTTCCCTGCCCTATTATTCCACACCCAACCTTGGCAGTGATACAGAAGGAGGGGGAAGGGAAAAGAAACAGGTTGGGTTGGGTTGGGTTGGGTTGGGTTAGGTTGGGTTGGGTTGGATGTTGGGGGGTGTTGGGTTGGGGTGTGATGGGGAATGTTGGGTTGGGGTGTGATGGGTTGGGGGTGGGGGGTAATGGGTTGGATGTTGGGGGGTGTTGGGTTGGGGTTTGATGGGTGGGGGGTTGGGGTGTGATCGGTTGGGATGGGGGGGTAATTGAGGTGGATGGTTAATTGTTGTGGTTTTATAATATTGGGTTGATTGGTTGGTTGGGGATGGGGGGGTACCAATAGATGGATCTGTTGTTTCGTGGTATCGTTTGGAGGAATCAGAGACCTTCCAACTCACCTAAATGAACTCAGTGAGGTTGTCAGATATTTGAAGTTATACGAGTCCTTTAAATATTGCCACGAAACACACACACACACACACAGACACACAAACACACACAAACACACACACACTTATATGGAAAGAGCTTGTTTCGCGGCATGGTCAGGAGGAATCAGAAGCCTCCAAATTCCCATACACAATCACAGGGCCCATAAGTCCTTCGCTATACTCTTGTGGGGCTAAAGTTTTTATTTCCCCCATAAGGACGCTATAAATTGGGGTCGTGAGGTGGGGGGAGGGAGGTGGGGAGGGAGTCGGAGGGTACATAAGTTGGTGGTGGTGGAGGAGGGGAGGGAATGATGGGAGAGAGAGAGAAATGAGATGGAAAAGAGGGGATAGAAAGGAGAGATGAGGGAGAAAGGGGGAAAGTAAGGAAAGAAGTATATAGGGATGATATATAGGAGGGGGATAAAGGGGAAAGGGAACGAAAGGTGAGAGAGAGAAAGAGGGGAAGAGGGGAGAGAGGAGAAGGTAGGAAGAGAGAAAGAGGGAAAGGAATAAAAGGAGAGAGAGAAGGAGGGATGGAGGAGGAGGAGGGAAATGGAGAAAAGGAAAGAGAAAGAGGGAAGGAAAGGAAAGGAGAGAGATAAAGTAGGAAAGTAAAGAGAGAAAGAGAAATAAAAGTGGGGATGATAAGGGAGAGAGAAAATGGGGAAGTAAAGGAAGGGAGAAAGAGAAAAAAAGTGATGAATGAAAGGAAGGGAGAGAGAGAAAAATGGGGAGGAAGAAGGATAAGGAGGGTTGGTATATGGGACAAAGATCTTTTCATAATATAGGATACTTGTGATAAATGATGAAAGGGGGGACTGTGATGGGTTGTTTACTGTTAGAGAGAGAGAGAGAGAGAGAGAGAGAGAGAGAGAGAGAGAGAGAGAGAGAGAGAGAGTGCAGGGAGAGAGAATGTGCTAGTGAGTGAGTGTCGCACGAGAGAGCAGAGAGAGTATGGCATGTGAAGGAGCCCTCGAAGAAGCGAGCGGCCTCACTAGGCTATTCCACCACCACACCCCCCACCCCGCGAGAGCTGCCGCGCGCGCGATGGCTCTGCGTCGTCGCCTCTGCGCGCGCGTAGCGGCGCGTCGCTGCTTCTGCTTCATGTAGCGTGAGCTGAGAGGGAAGTCTGAAGTGCGAAGACGAGCTAGACCTCCAGTGTATCTCTCTACCGCACCTCCGAACAGTACGGCCAGCCCCACTACACACAACTAAAGGAGGAGCATGATAGACCGACCACAGACAGACAGGATTTACAGCATCCCCAAACCAAGGATAGGAAATACACACACACACACACACCTCTTTTCCTTACACCTTTACACACACACACACATCTTTCCTTACACCTTTACACACACACACACATCTTTCCTTACACCTTTACACACACACATCTTTTCTTTCACCTTTATACACACACACACACACACATATTTTCCTTACACCTTTACACACACACATCTTTTCTTTACACCTTTACACACACACACACATCTTTTCCTTACACCTTTACACATACACACACATCTTTTCCTTACACCTTTACACACACACACATACACACACAACTTTTCCTTACACCTTTACACACACACACACACATATTGTCCTTACACCTTTACACACATACACACACACGCTTATTCCTTTACACATACACACATTTCTCAACTCCACCCACACATCTCTTTCCTTCACACACACACACACACATCTTTCCTTCATAAACACACACACCTCTTTCCTTATTCATTCAATGGTCTCCAATTATCATACACGATCACAGGGTCCTTAATTAACCTATCTATATCTATCTTCACCTCACCACCAAAGGGATTACAACAGCAACAGCAACAGCAACAGTAGAAGTAGTAGTAGCCTAGTAGTAGTAGTAGTAATAGTAGTAATAGTAGTAGTAGTAGTAGTAGTAGTAGTAGTAGTAGTAGTAACAGTAGTAGTAGTAGAAGTAGAAGTAGTAGTAGTAGTAGTAGTAGTAGTAGTAGTAGTCCCCTTGTTTTAATAATACAGAGATGAATCCCAACACGAGAGACAGACCCATGCACCTGACACACCACCATAACAATTGTGCGTGTTTGAGATGACATCATATCCGTGTGTCACTGAGATGTGCAATGTTCCTCACAACTCTCTTTCTCACTCTCCCTCCCACCACCAATATATAAACAGTGAATGGATGTGATCGAAAGTTATATTATTATGAATTTATTTTTACTGAATGTGTGAGGTATGAAATTCAGTCTTCTATCACAACATCTTCCTCTCCCTCCTTTACAACATCAATATAATATAACCAGTGACGAGTTGTAATCGAATGTTATATATGTGTTTTTGCTTTAAGAGTAAATAGGAAGGTCTTTGATTCCTCCAATACTATGCCAGGAAACAGACCACCTATTAATACTACTGAGGACTCTGTTTTCTGGTATAGTTATATAGGAGAACTCACTAGCCTCTCAATTTATCAACAAGAGAATTTTCCCATGAAGGGTATACCGGTAATACATTTTTGGTACATTGGAAGGCCTTGATTCCTCCAAAGTATATCAGGAAACGGGACACATGTTAACCAAAAATAATGGTGGCCTGTTGCTAGGAATAGTTTGGAGGTAATAATTGTTCCAGATTTACCACCACCACTGTACTATACCTCTTGAAGTGAGAGATATAAAAAAAATTAATACAATCTTCCTGGCAACTATCTTTCTCACCTTCCCTCCTTCCCTCCCTCCCTCCTTCCCACTTCCAATATGTAAACAGTGATTGGTTGTGGCCGGTTGTCACATCTGCTGTATCTTTGCTTCAAGTGGGAGATGTAAAATTCGATACGTTACGAAAACACTCCACGAGAGAGAGAGAAAAATAAAATGAGGTGGTGTTCAGTGTGTGCTGCCAAAATTATATTATTATACACATAATGTTGCAACAGGTGATAGTTGGTAAGTTGGTGAAGATGTACCGAGAATGGATATGAAAGCGTTAAATTAGGAAAATAATAATGCTAATAATAATAATCATAATAATAACACAACAAATTTCTTGCCTATATAGCCTATCCTATATATGTTTCGTGTTAGCCGATGAAAAGTAAAAACAAAATATCTTGCTCCTATATTCATGCATATACGGCCTGATATAGACCTACTCCTAACCCTACTCATACTCCTCATACAACTCCTAATAGCCTACTCCTACTCCTTCTACTACTCCCAACTCTCCCTACTCTTACTTCTACTGCTTCTACCCTTCCTTCTACTCCTACTCCACCTCCTATACAACCCTTCATTCACTACCTTCCGTCAGATCCTCTCCTCCTCCTCCTCCTCCTCCTCCTCCTCCTCCTCCTCCTCCTCCTCCTCCTCCTCCTCCGTCTCTTTATGGAGAATAAAGAACCAATGACGATAATCAAAGAGGCCACTCACTCACTACACATATAAGGAATCCTGTGATGTAAGGTAGTCAGAAAATTGGAGATGGCTAAACGAGTCTTTCAAAATTACCACGAAACACATAGCCTACACCTATATGGAAGGAGTTTGTATCGTGGCATGGTCAGGAGGAATCAGAAGCCTTCAATTTTCATACACGATCACAGGGTCCTTAAGGGGGAAGTAAGTACCGTAAGTAGTACAGTAAATGGTGGTAAATTTTGGAGATCAAAATTAATTAATGATGCAGTCAATATATTCCAACAAACAAGCCGGCCATTATATTTGTTCATCTAATTTTCATACTGGTAATATAATGCCTGAAAATCTTACAACATCAGTTCATTTTTTACTGAATATTCCGCGTAGCATAATAAAAAACGCGTCCTTTTCTGATAAATATTCTATCTATTGGACTCTAGGAAAACCTTGTTCGCCTTTACCTATCGTTGGATTTCATAACTTGTCTACTTTGTACTGTGAAGAGTTTTTGTGTAGCCTAGTTTGTCACAAGAGTTCGTACACACAACACAACACAACACAACACAACACATGCCCAAAATCTGTACAGAAACTTTCACAGTACAAAGTAGACAAATAAGACCCAACGATAGATAGAGACGAACAATGTTTTCCGAGAGTCCAAAAGGCAGATTATTTATTTAGAAAAGGAAGTTTGTATGTTTTGATGGCAAACGGGATATACAGTGAAATACAATATATATAATGATGTTACATTTCTCGGCACTATAGTATGAAAACAACTGTTCGGAAAGCTATGGTAGTCTAGCCTATATATATTTAATTCACAACTGACTGACAAGAGGTGTTGAGCTAACTTATCATCCTAGTATAGCCTAGCCTAACCTAACCTAACTTAACCTAACCTAACCTAACTTAACCTACCCTAACCTAACTTAACTTAACTTAACTTACCCTAATCTAACCTTTAACGTAACCCAACCTAACCCAACCTAATCTATCCTAACCCAACCCAACCCAATCCAACCTAACCCAACAAATTCTATCTTAACATGCCCAACTTAACCTACTCCAACCCAACATATCCTAACCAATCCTAATTAACCCAACAAATTCTATCCCAACATACCCAACCCAACCCAACCAAACCTAGGCATGAACTGCGATACATTTAAGAGACAAAACACGTGCTGTACCAAGTGACGAGAGAAAGGGAATACGAAGAGGTCATTGGCACAACTAAAAAAGGAGGGAGGGGAATAGTGATGGTATTTTGTAGTGATGGTTGATGGTGATTGTGGTGGGTGGGGTTGATGGTGTTTGTGGTGTTGGTTGTGGTGGTGGATGTAGTGGTGTTTGTGGTGGAAATGGTGGGTTGGGGTGTGTGTGGTAGTGGTACTGGTAATGGAAATGGTGGTAGTGGTATGTGGGTGAGTTGGTGGGTGGGTGTGGTAGCATCAGTGGTAGTGGTAGTGGTAGTGGTAGTCGGGTGTAGTAATGATAGCGTAGTGGTAATGGTGGGTTGGTGTAGTAGTCGTGGTTCACATAGTAGTAGTAGTAGTAGTAGTAGTAATAGTAGTAGTAATAGTAGTAGTAGTAGTAATAGTAGTAGTAGTAATAGTAGTAATAGTAATAGTAGTAGTTATAGTAGTAGTGGTGGTACTGGAAAAGGTGGTAGTGGTGGTGAATGTGGTAGTGGTGAAGGGGGGAAGGTTGGAGGTGGTGAAGGGGGGGGGGGGTTGGAGGTGGTGAAGGGGGGGAGGTTGGAGGTGGTGAAAGGGGGGAGGGGATTGTAGGTGAGTATGGCGCTGGAGAAACGAGAGGGAGAGAGAGAGAGGAGGAATATTAGTATGGGTCAGGTTGTTTGGTTAGGTAATGAAGTTATGTATGTGAAAGTGATGGTGGTGATGGTGATAAAGATGGTGGTGATGGTGATAAAGATGGTGATGGTAGTGATGGTGATGGTAATAAAGATGGTGGTGATGGTGATAACGATGGTGAGTGTAGTGATAGTGAAGATGGTGATAAAAATGGTAATGGTAGTGATAGTGATGATGTTGATAGTGGTGATGGTAGTGGTAGTGGTAGTGATGGATGGGTAGTATCAATCATTCATCTCATCTGTTATTTCATATCCTCCATATTGCATAAAAAAGGGCAGTGGTGTGTGTGTGTGTGTCTATGTATACCTGTGTGTGTGTATACCTGTGTGTGTGTGTGTGTGTGTGAGAATGTGCATGTGTACCTGTGTGTGTGTGTGTGTAAGTGTAAGTGTGGTTGTATGTGTGTGTGTGTAAGTGTGTTTGTATGTGTGTGTAAGTGTGTTTGTATGTGTATGTAAGTGTGTTTTGTATGTGTGTGTGTGTGTGTGTGTAAGTGTGTTTGTATGTGTGTGTAAGTGTGTGTGTGTATGTGTGTCCCTGTGTGTGTATGTGTGTGTGTTTGAGGAGAACCAGTGTATTACAGACCACAACGTAGCCAGGTGAAGGAAAACATCTCTGATAAAAAGAAACCTTGGACAGCTAGATGCATTCAATTCTCAGACCATGGAGAGCAAAATGAGAAAGGGAGAGGGAGGACTTAGAGTAGAGGGAGGGGAGTAGGAGTAGGGAGGAGTAAGGGGAGGGGAGGAGGAGGAGTAGAGGGAGGAGGAGTAGGAAGAGGAGGAGGAGTAGGAAGAGGAGGAGTAGAAGGAGAGGAAATGAGAAAGGGAGAGGAATGAGATGGGAAGGAAAATGAGAAAGAGAGAAAGGAAGGACAGAATTAAAGAGAAGTAGGAGTAGGAATAGAAGGGAAGGAAAGTGATAGGGAAAACAGCAGGAGGTCTGGGAGGAGAGGAAGATGATGAGGAGAAAAGGAGAGATAGAACAGGAACAAGAGGAGGAGGAGGAGCAGGAATATAAGGAGAGGACTAGTAGAAACGGAGAGGTAGAAGAGGTGGATGAGAAAAGGAGAGCAGGAGGAGTAGGAGGAGAAAGGGAGAGCAGAAGGAGTAGGAGAAGGAGAAAGGAGGAGAAAATGAGAGATAAAACAGGAGCAATTGTAGGAACGGAGAGGTAGAAGAGGAGGAGGAGAAAGGGAGAGGTAGAACAGGAGGAGGAGGAGGAGGAGGGGTAGGAGGAGAAAAGGAGAGGTAGAACAGGAGGAGGAGGAGGAAAAAGGGAGAGGAGGAGGAGGAGGGGGAGGAGGAAAAAGGGAGAGGAGTAGGAGGAGGGGGAGGAGGAGAAAGGGAGAGGAGTAGGAGGAGGGGGAGGAGGAGAAAGGGAGAGGAGGAGGAGGAGGAGGGAGGAGGAGGAGGAGGGAGCATAGTAGCTGTAGAAGGTGTGTCGGAGCGGTGCAGTGGTCAGTCAGTCAGTGTTGTTGTGGCGTTCCCAGGGGTGACAGCTGGGACCTACTCTAGTGATCACTGTCTGTCTGTCTGTCTCTCTCACTCACACACGGCATCACCTTCATCTTTCACGACCAAGAGCATCACACACACACACACACACTACTTCGCTTCGCCGCTTTGCTCGGGTCAGTAGTGTATATGATTGTGTGTGTTTTTGTATGTACAATTAGGTGTATATATATGTGTTGTCTATTTCAGTCTCTTCAATAAAATATCCGCTTGTGTTTAAGGAGGAAAATTTTACATGTGTGTGATGACTGTGTTTACAAGTCTCATAAAACCTGGTGTAAACATTGCCAAGACCTTTTACCTTCACTGTTGTATTGGACTTGTGTTTTTGTCGACGGAGTGTAAATGTGGATCCAAACACAGTGACGCAAATAACCAAGGTCATTCTGAGGCAACGAGTTTCTTGCCATAGTCAATATAAGAACCGGTGATATTTAGTTGGTCAATATAAGAACCGGTGATATTTAGTTTGTCAATATAAGAACCGGTGATATTTAGTTTGTCAATATAAAAACCGGTGATATTTAGTTTGTCAATATAAGAACCGGTGATATTTAGTTTGTCAATATAAGAACCGGTGATATTTAGTTTATCAATATAAGAACCGGTGATATTTAGTTTGTCAATATAAGAACCGGTGATATTTAGTTTGTCAATAAAATCAAACCAGCATTAAAGAGAGATTAGTCCAATAAGAAAATTAGGTAATGTGTACATACAGTGGGGACCTGGGCACTGGCTAGATTGTGTGTGTGTGTGTGTGTGTTTATGTATTTATGTGTGTGTGTGTGTGTATTTATGAATGTATGTATAAATGTATGTGTGTGTATGTAATTGTTGATGTAAGAGGTGATGTTGCTTATAAATCCTCATCGTTAATCCAAGAACAACAACAATAACTTTTTCTATTATCACTAAGGTCAACAACATTCTTTCCAAACGGGCCCGTGTGAACGTTTAACCAACCGAAAAGATAATTATATACTTTAGAATGCATGCTGATAATAAAGTGGTAACAAATATGTGAAAGTAATCTAGATATTGCCACCAGTAAGTTTAGAAGATATGCTTAGTACCTTTTTAGTGTTTATCATCATCCATTCAGGAGCAATTGCAACATCACCATTGGAAAACAAAAACTAACAAAAAACTTACAACAATAGGAGATGAAAATCATACCAAAAATAGGGTCCTAATGTATACGTTTTTTTTCAGAGACGTATTGCGTTTATTTATAGTAGAATATCTGAATCACTTCGTTGTTTAAGTAGGGAGCTTTGTGGAGAAGAGATGGAGTGGGTTGGGGTGAGATGGGATATGAAGGGATGGGTAGAGGATGTGATGTCGTGGGATGGGTAGGGATGAGATGGGATGGAATGCAATGTCATGGGATGAGATGGGGAATGGACAGGATAGAATAGGATGGGTAAGGGCTGCGATGTCGTGGAATGGGATGGGTAGAGGATGTGATATCGTTGGATGGAATAGGGATGGGTAGGGGATAGGATGGGAAGGGATGGTGGACTCTATATTGAAAGGAAATTATAGCGGCCTAAATAGAGGGACAGGACCTAGATAGAGAAGAAAGGCCTAATGACAGAAAATAGACCTAAAGAGGGAGAATAGAATAAGCCTAAATTGGAATAATAATTGATTTAAGGGGCCCTGTGATGTCCGGAAATTGTAGGTTAAAGAGTCCTTCAAACATTGCCACGAAACACACACACACACACCTATATAGAATGAGCTCGTTTCGTGGCATAGTCAGAAGGAATCAGAAGCCATACACGATCACAGGGTCCTAAATATAGGGGACGTGGCCAAGGACGAAAGAGGAGCCCAGGTAGAGAGGTGGATATCAAGTGGACTCGTGGTGTGGAAGGGAAACCTTGAGAGGAGGAGGAGGAGGAAGAAGAGATAAGTCAGTCAGTCAAGTGGATGGTAAACTATTAAGAACCCTGTGCTCGTGTAAGAGAAATGATGGCTCCTGATTTCTCCTGACTATGCCACGAAACAAACTCATTCCATATAGAAGTAGGTGTGTGTGTTTCGTGGTGGCAATATTTGAAGAACTTATTTAACCTTCAATTTTCTGACTACATCACAGGGTCTCTTAAGTAAGTAAACCTATCCAAACCCTTCTGAGAATTACCCTTGAGGGGGTCTGTTTGTCTTTGAGAGAAGCCTATTGTTTATCTGTAAGGAACTGTGTGTGTGGAAGACAATACACGTGTTTCAGACAATGTATTGTGTTGCAGTGTGAAGACGTGTTGGTGTGTTGGTGTGTTGTGTGTTGCAGTGTGCTTGAATGTGTTGGGATATTGTGTGTTGCAGTTTCATGTGTTGTAGTGTGCTTGAATGTGTTGGGATATTGTGTGTTGCAGTTTCATGTGTTGTAGTGTGCTTGAATGTGTTGGAATATTGTGTGTTGCAATTTCATGTGTTGCAGTGTGCTAGACTTTGTTGCAGTGTTATGTGTTGCAGAGAATGAATGAGTTGCAGTTCATAAATGTGTTCCAGTGTTAATTAATTAAGATGATTTTACACTTCACAGTAAAAACCTCTATCAAACAAATAATCACAAATATTAACTCCACTTCCCTTCTCTTCTCTGCAAGTGATGTGTAAATGTGTATGTATGTATGTATTCCTTGGTTCTTTTGCAATCACACTCATCAGTCTTCCTTATTAAAAAAAAAAAAAAAAAAATCTCAGTAGTAAGGAGGAATCAGAAGCCTCCAAATTTCATACACGATCACATGGTCCCATAAAACGTATGTATGTATGTATGTACAGTACCACACCATTATATTAACCCCACCTGTTCTATAGTGTGTGTGTGTTAGTGTGTGTGTGTGTGTGTGTGTTCAACTATGTATATGTGCGTTCTATAGTATATATGTGCGTTTTTTTATTGTATTTGTGCGTATGTATATGTGTGAGTGTGTGTGTACGTTCTGTAGTGTATATGTGAGTGTATATATATGTTTTCTATAGAGAGAGTATATGTGAGTTTGCATACTATAGTGTATTATTATCATGTGCGTGTTCGTGTGCACCTTATCGTGTCCGTGAGTGCAGGAAATATGTGTGTGTGTGTGTGTTCACTGTACAGTCGGCCTCACAAACTCGTATTTAAGGCTACGAAACAACTAGATAATTTAGAACATTAATTTCCAAATACCAAACTTTTGAAATTATAGTAATGTTATAATTTGGGTAATACCGGAATCACTCAGCAGAACAAAAATCACAACAGTATAAATATATGTATGGAATTAAGATGAACACATGTAACCAATACTTAGTGTACGAATTTCTGAAGCTGACTGTACTATATAGACCGTGATATATATGAGCCTCCATCTACCTACCTTGGGAAACGTGTGGAGTGTGAGATAACCTGTGCATATCAACCATCATCGGTCATTTCCCTCCTCTTCCTCCTCCTCCTGCAAAATCATACACGTGTTGTTCATTACCAAGACATTTACTACGATGAAAGGAAAGTGTTGGTGGATATTATTATTATTATTATTATTATTATGAGGTGCTGCAAAATCATACACGTGTTGTTCTTCATTACCAATATATTCACTACGATGAAAGGAAAGTGTTGGTGGATATTATTATTATTATTATTATTATGAGGTGCTGCAAAATCATACACGTGTTGTTGTTCATTACCAAGACATTGACTACGATGGAAGGAATGTGTTGGTGGATATTATTATTATTATTATTATTATTATTATGAGGTGCTGCAAAATCATACACGTGTTGATCATTACCAAGATATTTACTACGATGAAAGGAAAGTGTTGGTGGATATTATTATTATTATTATGAGGTGCTGCAAAATCATACACGTGTTGTTGTTCATTACCAAGACATTGACTACGATGGAAGGCATGTATGTGTTGGTGGATATTTGATTGTGGCTGTACAGAAGGGCGTCAACAAATCCAAGGAAAAAAGTCATTTCCTCCTTTAATGACACACCCGAATCTAAAACAATGGGAAATTTGAGGTGTGTATTTGTCTGTGTGTGTGTGTGTGTGTGTGTGTGTGTGTGTGTGTGTGTGTGTGTGTGTGTGTGTGTGTGTGTGTGTGTGTGTGTGTGTGTGTGTGTGTGTGTGTGTGTTTTCATATTCTCAACCAGAACACACTTATATAGACACACTGTACAGCCACAATCAAATATCCACCAACACTTTCCTTCCATCGTAGTAAATATCTTGGTAGTAAAATAACAACACGTGTATGATTTTGCAGCACCTCATAATAACAATAACAATAATAACAATATTTGAGGGGGTTGAGTTGACATTATTAAGGTGTTGTATGATTATATTTTGACATGATACTGCTTTATCTGCATGCACCACGATGGAAGGAAGGAAAGTGTCAGTGGTTAGGCTATTTGATTGTGGCTGTACCAAAAGTGTACTATTTCTCTCTAAGCCCTTTATTACTGTGTGGGTGAGGACTGAGGAAGGAAGGGCGGTCAGTGAGACATAGAGGAGCGGCTTTGTTTTGTACACCTGCGGCTGCTTTTGTTGGTTAAGAGGAATTTACCCCAATTGACTCCACACGTGAACTCCCTCCATTCAGACCCAACCCGACCCGACCCGACGCGACCCAACACAACCAGACCCCGACCCGACCCAAAGCAACCCAACCCGAACCGATCCAACCCAATCCGATGCAACCCAACCTGACCCAACCCGACCCAAACCACCACCACCCCCGACACAACGCTGCACATCCAACCCAACCCAACAACACAACCCACAGCAACCCAACGTAATCCAACCCAACCCAACAAAACCCAACGAAGGGGAAATAAAAGAAAATAATATATAGGCTATATACATTTGTACAGTATCTGCATTTAGTGATTTCTGTGTAATGGAAAAAATATATAATAATAATAATAATAATAATAATAATAATAATAATACTTTACAAGATATGTACCTCCACGCTCTCCTTCCCTCGCCTCCAACAATTGTACAAAACCAACTTTATGAACAATGCAGGAAAAAAATATCGGGAAAACAAAATATCCATCTATTGTGTTATAGGAGACAGGTAGGACCGACCACGGAGGCTGCGGTCGGTGTGTGTGTGTGTGTGTGTGTGTGTGTGTGTGTGTGTGTGTGTGTGTGAAATAAGAGCACACGTATTCTGTTGTCCTCTTTGTTGTTGACATTAGAGAACACAAGACTAAAATATATATGTATGTATGTATGTGTGTGTGTGTGTGTGTGTGTGTATATATAAGTGGCAAGACAACACTGTTTCTAATATTGTGTTTATCCTTCATATCAACGTGTAGAGATTATTAAGTTTTCATCATTATTATTATTATTATTATTATTATTATTATTATTATTGACTAGATTCTAATTACCGATTCATTATATAAATTAAATACACACACCAACCATCCATAAAATGTTACACACACACACACACACACACAAACCTCCCCCCCACCCACCACACCCACACCTACACCAAAAGATATTACGCTGACCCACAATGCAACTCAAGCAAACCCGACCCAACTTGACCTTATTCTCCAGCAGAGGCCAGAACACCATGACCCTAACCCGTCCAGTATATATATATAGGCTATAGAGAGGCACATGGATGGAGAAAGGCCATGCGGGTCAACAACTGTAATATAGACGAATACGGACATAGAATAATAGGCAACTTGAAGCCCAGTCATATGACACCATCACACTATCACTCTCTCTGTGTCTTTCTGTCTGTCTGTCTCTTTCTCTCTCTGTTTGTCTGTTTCTCTCTTTGTGTCTGTCTGTCAGTCTGTCTCACATATACACACGTCAATCTCTCTCTCCCTCTCTCTCTCTCTCTCTCTCTCTCTCTCTCTCTCTCTCTCTCACACACACACACACAAGTCAATGCAATACGTTTTTACATGGACAAATCAATATTAAGGTCAGATCGCCTATAAAGTACAGTAGCCTATATATAAGTGGTTTGGATGGCAAGGGCTGCATGTGTGTGTGGGTATATATACATCTGCGTATTTGTATGTCATTCTGTACCTGACCTGTCGTGTTGTTGGTTGTGGTGGTGTAGCAGTAAAAGGGTATAGGCTTCTTGCGGCATAGGGGCGAGAGGGTAGAGAGAGAGAAAACTGGCAGAGGGAGGGAGGGAGGGAGGAGGAGATGCAAGGATGGTGGGAGAGGGAGATAAGGTAGGGATGCAGGAATGGAGGAAGAGAGGGAGAGAGAAATGGAGAGAGAGTGTGTGTGGGGGGGATGGGGAAGCATAAAACACTCAAAGAAATAACGTGGATAGTAAAATGAGAATAGGTGCAAGAAAAAGAAAAACAGAGATGAGAAAAGCGCACAAACAAAGGAGGAAGAAGAGAAATAGAAAAAGTAAAAGATGAAGGAGCAAAAAAATATATAATAAAAGTGGGAAATGGAGAAAGAGAAGCAAGAATAAAAATAATCGTGGGAGCAAGAAATACCCCAAGAAGAGTATGAATGAATAAACAGACAAGAAAGAGGAAGAGGAGGAAGAGAGACGAAGAAGGAGGAGGAGGAGGAGGAGGGGGGAAGGAGGGGAAGGAGAAGAGGTGTGATACATAGGGAGGAAAAGATGAGGGAGAGAGAAATGAGGGCAAAGAGGTGGGTGAGAATACAATCTAAGGGTGTGTGTGTGTGTGTGTGTAGCCAGGATAATATGTGGGCAGTGTGAGGAATGTGTAAGAAGAGTATGAGGAATATCGGGTATGTAAGTAGTGTGAGAAATAAATATGTGGAAAAGTATTAGGAATATGTAAGTAGTATGAAGAATGAACGTGTAGAAGTGTGAGGAATATGTAAGTAGTGTGAGTAATGAACGTATAGAAGTGTGAGGAATACGTAAGTAGTGTGAGTAATGAACGTGTAGAGAAGTGTGAGGAATATGTAAGTAGTATGAAGAATGAATGTATAGAAATGTCAGGAATATGTATGAGAAATGAACGTGTAGAAATGTCAGGAATATGTAAGCAGCCTCTATAGTCCCCTCGTGGTCTTATAACCAATTCGTTCCCTAACAACTTGGTTCCTTCCTCGTCTCGTCTCTCCAGGTCGTCGTTTCTCTCTAACAATAAAGTGGATCTCATTAATTCGCTAAGGCACCTCATCTGACTTAACTTAACCTCATAGCATCTTGGGTACGAAGCCGGCTGCCATGGTGGGGCGATGAGAAAG